>VMDO01004890.1:0-118640 GCA_007922755.1 Pedetes capensis
ACTCATATCTGGCTCAGAATGAATTATCTTTCATTCCCTTTGGAGTAGGAGCTGTGTGTTGTATCAACAAGATCATCCACATCAGTGCTGCCTGATAGAAATATGAGAGTTACATATATAATTAAAAAATTTTTAGTAGTTACAGTAAATAAGTAAAAAGAAATGAGTGAAATGAATAGAAATAACATGTCCTATCTTAATATATCAATATCAAATTATTAATTATCAATTGATTATAATTATCAATTGTCAATATATGATTGGTGTAAAGTTATTGAGATAATTTATATATTTTTTATACTACAATCTTCGAAATCCGGCATATATTCTATCCTCTAGCATATCTACCATTATTTCATCTGCTAAATGGCCCCATGTGGCTGGCAGATTGGACAGCACAAATATATATGTAGAGCAGTTGCAGGTATGAGAAGCAATTTTTGTTTTTTCTTTTATGTCATCATTCTCCGGGAATATCAATAGGATTTGATATAGTGATGACATACAGGGTTAGTTCAATATTACTAGGATGGTATTTTTAACTTCAATCTTAAAGTTCACCCTAAAAACGAATGGATGTAGGAAAAATATTGTTGTTAGGTACCATCGAGTAGGATCTGACTCATAGTGATTCTATGTACAACAGAATGAAACACTATCTAACACTGTGCCATGCACACAGTCTTTTTATGTTTGAGCCCATTGTTGCAGCCACCATGTTTCTTCTCATGTTGAGTCATGCCATATCAGCAAAAGGATGTCCCAGGGCCTTTACTACATTCTCATCATTAAGGTTGTTGACTCTACTTTGAACAGGCAGCTTGTCCCCAGTTTCTTGAATGCCTTCCAGTCTGGGGGACTCATTTTCTGGCATTGTACTTGGCAGTCCTTCTGTGCTATTCATGGGGTTTTCAATGGCTAGTTGTTTTGGGAGTGAGTTGCTGAGTCCATCTCCATTGTCTGTCTTAGTTTGGAAGCTCGGCTGAAACCCGTCCACCATGGGTGGCCCTGCTGGTATCTGAAATACGGTGACATAACTTTCAGTATCATAGCAACACACAAGCCCCCACAATAAGATAGGTTGACAGACACTTGTCGGGTAGGAAAAATAGGTAATTATAAATGTGCAAAGTATGCTAAACTGTTGGTTGACTTCACAAGTGGCTAACAGAGGTGAGGGCCTATATAAATTAAAAATGGCCAAGACTTGTAGATAATAAGTCTCAGCAACATTATTTAGGATAGTTTGCTTCTTGAGATGACTTCTGAGTGACATCACAGTGACATAACAGTAACATCATGAGTTTTTGAATGGTGAGAGGCAACATCCCAAATACAATTTCCATTGTTCTTTGTTCTCCTAGCTCCATAATGTAGTGAGGTAGTGTTATGACTTACATTTTATAGATGGGAAGCCTAAGACCACAGAGGTTAAGTAATTTGTCCTATGTTACATGTTGTTGTTAGGTGTTGTCGAATAGAGTAAGACTCACGGGGTTTTCAATGACTGATTTTTGGGATTGCTTTGGGAGTGGATTGCTACGTCCTTCTCCCATTTTTGCAGTGCTGGGGATTGAATTTGGGTCCTCAGAAAATGCAGCATGGCACTCTACCAACTGAGCTAAACCCCGGTCCCCTATGTTATGTAGTGAATAAAAAAATGGTTGATCTAGGAGTTGAACGTGAGGCAGTCTGATGCCAGATCTCATTCCCTTAGACTCCATGCCAGACTGCTTGCTCAGCATACCTCAGTGATTTTACTTCATCTGTAAATTGTGCGATCGAACTTAAGTGTTCTTTAGTTGTAAAAAGTGGGATTGCTTAATTGATATGATCAATTTGTTCTCAAACTTGAGTATAATAAATGAACTCTTTAAGTAAATCACATCCTATTTGCCATTCAAGTCTTAATTTCAGAGCTGTTCTATCTTGCTTTCTGATTGATTTTCAATTTAAGTTGAACTTCAACACTTTATTTCTCTACCGAACCCTGTCTTGGGGGTAAAATAACTAATAATGCATAAGTCAAACTTTCAGTGTTACAGAGAACTAGAGTTTACAGCTGAATTGTTAAGATAGGGCTCTAACACTAAAGAAATAACATTGTACTTTATTATTACTAACAGCAACACAGCAAATCACAGTTGTTGAAGATTGCTATATGCCAAGCCTTGTGCTAGGACTTTTATGCTCATTATCTTATGTAGTCATTACAACAAGATTGCAAGGTTGGTTTTACCTTCATTAATAATTAGGTGCCAAAAGCAGTGCCACTGTAGTTGGAAACAGTTGGACTCTATGAGAATTATTTTATTTGATTCTGGTGTCACAGTTTCAGAGGGATATTAACAATGAGGCCTGCAAATGTAGCCCTGTGGCATCCGATCCCATCAGATCTCAGAAGCTAAGCAGGGTCTGGCCTGGTTAGTACTTGGATGGGAGACCACCTGGGAACACCAGATACTGTAGGCTTGGGGGAAGGACGCAGCAACCCACTCCCCAAAATCAGTCCACTATTGAAAACTCTCTAAAAAGCAGAGAAGCGCTGACAATAGTGTTTCGCTTATTGTATGTAGGGTTGCTGTGAGTCAGGTATGGACTTGGTGGCACCTAATGGCAACAACAGCATTAACAATGAAAGGTTAATGGAGTGGTCAGAAAATCATATGGTATGAGGAGAATTTGTAGAAATTGTAATTATTATCCTAAAAAGGAGAAGGCTTACCAGAGAAATGGATGTAAAAGTTGTCTTTAAGTATTCTGAGCAAGGAATATGATTTAAAGGGGAAAGTAACCAAAGAAAAAGGAAACCATAGACTCACTTTTTTCAAAGAATACAGAAGAGACATTTTTAGAATAGCAAATTTAATTCAAAATAAGAAAGAATTATTTAGTAGAGTTATTTGAAAAACTAAACTGTCTTGATGTATTTGGATAGACTTAGATTTTGTAGACTAAATGTTTGAATTTGGAAGATATGGATTATAAGAACATTGGAATTAAGAATCTGGTGAGTTGTTCAAATGTGAAAGAACCTTTAAGTTCTTTCCAGTCTTGCCTATTTGTGATTTTGTAGTACATTTTGTTAAAAATCAGATTCCTTTTGTGATGTAAATAATTACTGAGTTGTTTTGTAACTGAAGTTGGAGATGTGATTTAAAAATAGAACATGAGAGCTCAGAAAGACCTAATAAATTGTAGAGTCTAACCTCATTTTGCAAATGAGGAAACAGAGAAAGAGAAAATGAATTAAGGGTAGGTTGGACAAGGGTGCCAGTATTGAATTCAAGTACACTGATTGTTCTTTATGGTTTGTAATATACAGATGAGACAGACTAAACCACTTGTAGCAAAATTTTAAGGGTCCTTCTGAATCATTTCAGGAGCTAACAGCATGAAGTAGTTTTTGTTTGTCCTAATGAAGGCACACTTGAGTGCTCTTTGATTATCTTATCTGAACTCGATTGCTTAGTGATTTTCCTAAGGAAGTGTTTCATCAACTTTATTTAGTGCTACTGTGTTTTCTTTCCCTGGAAACACACACATCTTGCAGAAAGACTGGAAGCAGAAAGAAAAGATGCAGTGGTTCTGAGACTTTATCTGTTTCTTCAACAAGTGCTTACAGGGCCTTTTGTGTGCCACTTTTCCACATACAATTGCAGGGGCAAGGGCTTTTACTTTGAGATGGAGAGCCATCAGCGTTTCAAGCAGAGGATCCAGAGATCCGCTTTATTTTGTGCCCTCTCCTCTCTCTCTCCCTCTTCCTCTCTCCCTCTCCCTCTCTCTTATGCTCTCCTTCCCCTCCCTCCCTTTCCTCAACCTCCTTCTAAAGCAATTGCATTGACTGTTTACAAGGATTCCTTGGGAGTTTCAGCAAGCTGCACTCCTACCTGCCTTGCTTTAAGCAAACATACCTTTTAGTCAGTCAGCAAGCAGCTGGCATTACTGTAGGTTGAGGTTTGATCCTTGTTATTTACTTAAGTTCACAATAAAATATGAAACGTTTTCTACAAGTGTGAAGCCTCTTCAAAATAGTCCACCATCAATATAAAGAGTAGAAATAAGGAGGGAGGAAACTAGTAGAAGGAAGCCAAGATTGCGGAAGGTGGGATGAGGAGGAGAATTAATGTAGAGAGGGATAAAGTTGTTGTTGTTAGGTGCCCTCGAGTCGGTATCTGACTCATAGCGACCCTCATAGGGTTTCGCCTGTTGTAGGTAGGGTGGCTAAACTGACTGTTTCGGGATTGCCTTGGCAGTGGATTGCCAGGCCCTTCTCCCATTTTTTGCGGTACTGGGAATTAAAATCGGGACCTCAGAGACTGCAGCGCAGCACTCTACCAACAGAGCTAAATCCCAACCCAGAGGGATAAAGGGGGAGAGGATAATCTCAATGGAAACAACACAACATCATGAGTACACTGGAACAACAGGGGAATATAACCCAAATATGCATTTGAGTTTTACTTTATTAATCATGCCTGCAGCTGTAGCCCTGTGGCATCCGATCCTGTCAGATCTCCAAAGCTAAGCAGGGTCAGGCCTGGTTAGTACCTGGATGGGAGACCGCCTTGGAACACCAGAAGCTGTAGGCTTGGGAGAAGGACCTGGCAACCCCCTCCCAAAAATCAATCTGCCATTGAAAACCCTATGAGCAGCAGAGAAACACTGACAAGTGTGTCCCCTGTTGTACAGAGGGTTGCTATGAGTTGGATACCAACTCGATGGCACCTAACAACAACAACATATTAATCATAGGCCTGCAGCCGTAGCCCTGTGCATCCGATCCCATCACATCTTGGAAGCTAAGCATGCTCGGGCCTGGTTAGTACTTGGATGGGAGACCACCTGGGAACACCAGGTGCTGTAGGCTTGGGAGACTGACCCTGCAACCTACTCCCAAAAATCAATCTGCCATTGAAAACCCTATGAAGAGCAGAGAAACGCTGACAATAGTGTTTCGCCTGTTGTACTCAGGGTCGCTATGAGTCGTATACCAACTGGACGACACCTAACAACAACAACAACATATTAGTCATAAGGCTCCAGAAACCTTGTAAGTTGATAAAAGTATAACCAAAAGTGATGTAATAGTTGCATAATGGGAAAAAACCCAATGCTGTATTACTCCTCACCATCATTTACCAATAAAGGGAGAAAAAAACAATAGTCCACTACATACTAGTTTGAAAAACATCATGGCTTCATGAGGGAGTTTGAGGGACTTGGGTTTGAATGTCACCCTTAACTGATGGTCACATTTTGGGCAAATATATTCATTTCTCTGAGCCTCAGTTTCCTCATTGGTAAAATGGGGTAAAACATGTTTCGTGGGACTTTTTTGAGATTAAATGGTTAAAAGGAGATGCTAAGCCCAATGTCTGGCACATTGGAAATATACAATAAAAACATAACTATTATTGTGATAATTTAGTCAGAGAATTACAAGAATGGGTAAGAGTTATTTTGAACATTGAAGGTATAATTCAGAACCTGAATTTATTTTTAGTTTAGAGCTCAAAGTGTTTTAAATGCCATGTCTAAAAGTCTTGACATTGAAACAGTGCTTAAAATAAAACCTGTACCTCAACACTCTTTGTTTTGCATGTGTGAATTAATCCTTTAAATGTCATTGTTTTGTGGTTTCAGAACTTGGCACATTCTAGAGGTCTCCTTATTCCACAATATCAGTTTTGGATCAATTTTGGAGGTTAAACAGGCAGAGAACGTCCTGCCTGAAGGTTGCAGTTGGCCTCTAGCCAGAGGACACCCAGAGAACTTGTCTACTGTGAAACCACCTTGGGCATTGGTTGGAGGGAGGGGAGTGGATAGGGAGAACAGGGAGGGAGGGAGTGTGTGTGTGTGTGTGTGAGGGAGAGAGAGAGAGAGAGAGAGAGAGAGAGAGAGAGATTGAGATTTTCTATTACCCAAGATCTTTGTCTTCCCATAGAGTAAACCAAACCCCTTAGGACTCTGTAGTTCAGTTTTGGATTGTATATTTTTACCCTGTAAATTCAGTCTGACTTTTAGTTCAGTATTGTATCTATGCCTGTAGCCATAGCACTGTGGCATCTGATTCTGTTAGATCTCCAATGCTAAGCAGCATCCGGCCTGGTTAGTCCTTGAATGGGAGACCACCTAAGAATAGCAGATACAGAACACCTTATGAGAAGGACCTGGCATCCTACTCCCCAAAATCAATCTGCCATTGAAAACCCTATGAATAGCCAAGAAGCACTAACAATATGGTTTCGCCTGTTGTAGGTAGGGTGGCTATAAGTCAGATAGCGACTGATGGCACCTAACAATAATAACATTGTTATCTATAGCAGTGTCTAGTCAAAAACATTACAAGTTTGATTTGCCAATCTCCACGTGGTACCAGGAAGAGACCTATGTAGAGCTAAGCTGCACAGTATGCAAAAACCTGTCTTGGTGGTACCCTGTTTTCCTTGGGCTGTGTTTGTCCACTTCCCCCTCCATTCTACATCTCATTTTCTTGGGATTTATGTGTCACCTAGCTGAATTGATAATGGACCACATGGCCATTTTAACTGTCTTTGGGGGCAATATTTTGCTTCCGCCCTCCATCAGCTATTTGAGAGCACTTTAACAAAACTGAGATCACTGTGTTACTGGGTTAATGTCACGTGTCGGCATTCTTTTTAGTTGATCCATTAGTGAGTGTGATCATCATGGCATTACAGATCACAGAAAAGGCAGGTGCATGGTGTGCCTTTCGCCATGCATGGCGTGGGTACTAATGGGTATGTGCTGCCTTTTCTTGGATTGTGTAATTAATTTAAAACATTCCATTTTAAAATAAATTTAAATTTTAAACCTTTTCCTGGTACAAAATAAGTCCTGGTAATTGTAGATAGTTTGTGATATCCAGAAATATTTACAGAGAAAAACAAAAAATCAGTTGTAGCTCTCCATTCAGATAAAACCATGTTAGTCTTTTTGAAGTATTTCTCTTTTTTCTCTTATTTTGAATGTGTGTATGTTAATACAGTGGGTACAGTTTTACAAGATCCTTTATTTTGCTTGACATTATATTATGAACATTTTCCCATGTCGTTAAAACTAGATACAAATATGTTTTTAAATGGCCACATGCTATTTAATTTTAGGGCTCTTCCATAATTCATTTAACCAGTTGCTTGTTCTTAGATTTTTGGTATGATTCTGTTTTTTCACGGTTAGGTAAATACTGTTTTGTGATGACCATTAAATATATAATATCTATATAAACTTTTGTTTGTATCTCTGATTATTGTCATAAAGTATTTTCCTAAAAGTGGCATTAGAATCAAAGGTATGAACTTTCTAAGGCCCGTGAATCCATATTCCTTTTTGGAGTGGTGGCCCCAGTCCACACTATCACATAGTACAGTGTCGGATGGAAAAAAGCTTTTGTAGGTCTTAAACGGTGCTGGTTAGGCCTGGCTTGGTTGTGGCCCTTATGCCGTTGTTGTTGTTGTTGTTGTTGTTGTTAGGTCTGACTCATAGCGACCCTCATAGGGTTTTCAATGGCTGATTGTTTTGGGATTTCCTCAGGAGTGGATTGCCACATCCTTCTCCCATTTTTACGGTGCTGGGAATCAAACTCAGGACCTCAGAGACTGCAGAGCAGCGCTCTACCAACTGAGCTAAATCCCAGCCCCATTATGCCATTACACCTTTTAAAAGGAGGTTGTGGAATCACAGAGCTGAAATGGTCTTTTGAAAATATCTAGTTCTACATTTTAGAGATGAGAAAACAGAACTGTTACAGTTAATTAATTGAGTGACTCAAGATTTGATAGATGGTAATTAGCAGAGCCAGGATTAGAGCCTTGACTCTTTGCCCTGTATCTTTTCGTCATCCTAATCCTGATGTACTGAGACTGTTCTCCAGCTCTGAATCACAGGGGAACACAGCTTGTGGCTAAACCTTTTTTTTATCTTCTGCTTAGTGTACAGTGCTATTACTCATCGTCTGGCCCCATGCCTCTTCCCAGGATTCCCAGCTAAATCCCTGGGTTAATTCCTATAGGCCTGGTTTGAGTTATGGATGAATGAGCTGTAGATGGAAAACCTTGGCTAGGCTTGAGTCATGTTGTCATACGCATGACGCTGGGTGGAGATGCTAGAAGTTGCCACGTTAAGCCAAACCACATGGGAGAGATGATTTCAAGAAAAGAGGCCAGAGAAAGTGCTGGGCAGGCAGAAACAACAGATGTCTGTAGTAGATGATGTGGGGCTGGCCAGAGGAAGAAATGTCTTACAGAGGAGTTGTTGTTGTTGCTAGGTGCTGTCGAGTTGAGTCTGACTCATCGCAACCCTATGTACAGCAGATTGAAACATTTCTCAATTCTGTGCCAGGAACATGATCTTATTTATATTTAAGCCCGTTGTTGCAGACACTGTGTCAATCCATCTGGTGGAGGGTTTTCCTTTCTTTTGTTGATCTGCCAGTCTCCCAAACATGATGTCTTTCTCCAGGGATTGATCTCTCCTGACTACATGTCCAAAATATGTAAGATGTAGTCTGGCCATTCTTGCTTCCAAGGAGCACTCTGATTGCACTTCTTCTAGGACAGATCTGTTGGTTCTTTTGGTATATTCAATAGATGTCTCCAGCACCACAATTCAAAAGCATCAATTCTTTTCCTGTCTCCCTTGTTCAGTGTCCAGCTTTCACAACCATATGATGCGACTGAAAATACCATGGCATGAGTCAGACGCACCTTTGTCTTCAATGTAACATCTTTACTTTTCACATACTCTAAAGAGATGTTTTGCCACAGCTTTTCCTAGAGCAATGCATCTTTTGATTTCTTGACTGCTGCTTCCACGGGTGTTGATTGTAGAGCCAAGCAGAGCAAAATCTTGGACAACCTCAATCTTTTCTCCATTTGTTGTGAAGTTGCATGCTGACCCAGTCGTAAGGATTTTTGTTTTGTTGATATAGAAGAGTTGCTGTTGTTAGGTGCTGTCGAGTCATGTCATAGAGACCCTCATAAGGTTTTCAATGGCTGACTGTTTCGGGATTGCCTTGGGAATGCATTGCCAGGCCCTTCTCCCATTTTTGTGGTGCTGGGAATTGAACTCGGGACCTCAGAGACTGCAGTGCAGCACTCTACCAACTCAGCTAAATCCCAGCCAATATAGAAGAGTAGGAAGCACAAATGCCATGGGCAGGAAAGAGCTTAGCATATGAAGACCTGAAAGGCAGCCAGGGACAGAGCCAGTAGGGATGGGGTGAGGGAGGAATTGAGAGAATGGCATTGGGAAGGTGAGGGGGGCCCAGATCATGCAGATCCTCAGGTGCTTGGATTTTATCCTGTGAAAGTGGGAAGTCATTGGGAGGGCTTAAGCAGTTTAGCTTTTTAAAAAGATCCTTCTGTTTGTAGTGTGGAGAAAGGATTGGAGAGGTAAGGAAGGAAGCAGGGAGCTCACATAGGGAGCTTTTGTAGGTGAGAAGTGACTTCTTGTACCAGAGTGGTGGCAGTGATGATACAGCCAAGTGGAAACATAAAGGTGCCACACTGGTGTAGATCCACAAAACTCATGTGGATGGGATGTAAGGAGAGAAAGAGTGACATAAATTTCTGGCTTTACAGAATTCATGGGGTTGGCATGTACCTAGATTTAGCACTCTTGTTGGGTATTGTTTCCTGATACTCAGTTCCTCACACCTAGACTGTAAGATTGAGAATAAAGAATAGGCAGTACCTCACCTTGTTTTCCCCCTGTTGATTCTGGCACAGTACTCAGTAAGGCACATCCTAGGCACTTGGTTAGCTGTAAATGAGGTGGATAGTTAATCCTAAACCCCACCCCCCCAGGTGGGCTTTGAGAAGAGGCTTAAAGGAACAAGAAGAACTATTTGTTAGGATGGGAATGGGGTTTAGCTTGGCTGGTAGAGTGCACTCTGCACAGGCTGAGTGGCTCTGGGTTGAATCCCAAGCGGCACAAAAATGGGAGAAGGGCCTGTGAACTCAATCCGGGGAAAAAAACCTCCCCAAACCCAAAACAAACAAACAAACAAACAAACAAACAGAAAACCCAGCCATTGAGAACCTTATGAGGGTCACTATGAGTTGGACCCAACAACAACATTTGTGGTTTTTAAATTGTTTAAGATGATGTAAGTTATGAAGGGGCTGGGATTTAGCTCAGTTGGTAGAGTGCTGCGCTGCAGTCTTTGAGGTCCTGAGTTCAATTCCTAGTACCCCAAAAATGGGAGAAGGACCTGGCAATCCACTCCCAAGGCAATCCCGAAACAGTTAGCCATTGAAAATCC
This sequence comes from Pedetes capensis, assembly GCA_007922755.1. Taxonomy (NCBI): domain Eukaryota; kingdom Metazoa; phylum Chordata; class Mammalia; order Rodentia; family Pedetidae; genus Pedetes; species Pedetes capensis. The sequence continues at coordinate 10,289 of VMDO01004890.1, forward strand.
TATGAGGGTCGCTATGAGTCGGATACCGAATTGATGGCACCTAACAACAACAAGTTATGAAAGGAGAAGTTAGATGGTGTCCTGAGCATGTTGTTGTTGTTAGGTGCTATCGAGTTGTGTCTGACTCATATCGACCCTCATAGGGTTTTCAATGGCTGATTGTTTTTTCAGGATTGCCTCGGGAATCCATTGCCAAGTCCTTCTCCCATTTTTGTGGTATTGGGAATCAAACTTGGGACCTCAAAAAAAAGATTGCAGAGGGATGCTCTACCAACTGAGCTAAATCCCAGCCCCTGTCCTGCGTGTAGGAAGTTCAATAAAACCTCAGAGCTAAAGAAATTTGCCCAGATAATTTATTAGTAGAGCAACAGCATTCTCTGATTTCTAATTTTCTTAATAAATCATATTACCTATTCTGGCTCTAGTGGGTTTTTCTGCCTAACATTTTTGTTTCTTTTTTCTTTGATCTTCTTCTACATATTAGAAAGAAAACAAAACACTACATAGCCAGTTGTATCTTTTTTGGGTGGTCTTTATACCTTTGCTTCTTAGCTCCTTCTGGTCTCTGTTACCATAAAGCTCATTCCAAAGCACCCATGAAAAGAGAGGAAGACCAGAAGAAATCAGCCCAGTTATCCAGCAGCGCCTACCTGATATAATAGGACAAACCAAACCTTTTCCAAAAACTTGCTTCTAAAACATCAGCACAGAGCCCAGCACAGGTAGTGCACATCAGGAGCTCACCTGGTGACAGTTACTTGGTCTCAGCCCACTCCTGTTTCTGCCTTTTATTTCCTCCCAAGAGAATTTTTTTTATTGGAAATTTTTAATGTACAACTTAATGTGATTCATTCTGACATGCATTTCATTGTGACATTTCCATATATGCATTTTATTATACATTGCACAGATAAGTTCCCCCTTACCTTCTTGTGCACTCCCCCTCAGCCCCCAACCAAAGACCTCTCTTCCATTTGCATGTCTTTTTGTGGTAATATTTCTCTATATATCCCAAGAGAATTTTTAAAGCAGGAAGAATTGAGCAGAGGCGGTCTGAAAAAGAGTGCCTTCAAGAACCCACCCCACCCTTCCTGGCGTCCTCCTGTGTTAGGACAGTGATGGTTGTATTGTCAGTGGGTTTAGGGGTGCTGTACCCCAACACTATCATCTGCCCTGAGTTCTCTTTCTGGGGACCTCCACTCAAGGGAGCTGCTAAGTCCTTGGCTCTGTCACAAAAAAGAATTTTAGGATGAGTCAGTAAGAGAGGGAAGCAGTTGAAGTTTGGCAGGTAAGGCAAAGGGATAGTTCATGCTTCAGAGTGCGCGTGGGCTCCTAGAAAGAGAGGCACCCCTCCTTGTCTTCACAATGGGTTCTAAGTATGAATTGGGGCTTTTGAAGTTACTTTGCTCGATGGGGTCCCAGCAAGTGTCTGATGTAGAATTACAGATTGTAAAAGGAGCACTGTTAAAATGCCAGGATCCAGATAGTTGAGGAAATTCCTACTATAACTGGGCACAAAGAAATGACCTGGATCTGTTAACTAGGAAATAACCTAGGTCAGTTAACTTTAATTGTAGTGTATAGCCTGGGTTGGTGAGGTTCTTAGGGAAGCACTGGTTTCTATGTAGGCAGTTCTCACAGCAGCTTCTCTTTTGGTTGTGCTAGAATTAATCCAGGCTGGGATTTAGCTCAGTTGGTAGAGCGCCTCTGCAGTCTCTGAGGTCCTGAGTTCAATTCCCAGCACCGCAAAAGTGAGAGAAGGATGTGGCGATCCACTCCTGAGGCAATCCTAAAACAATCAGCCATTGAAAACCCTATGCTATGAGTCAATACAACTCGAACAGCATCTAACAAGAATAAATCTACTGCTAAGACTCAGAACAATTGAGAGAAGCCCTTTCCTTCCCGTGCCCCCCAATTTTTCCATGTCTTTCTATCTTGCCTTGCAATGGTGGGCTTGGCCTGGTTTGCATGCAGTTTGGAACCCCCCACTGCCAAAATGGCAAGTTCCCTTTCAACAAACCCCCTTCCGACGCCCTTCCCACGTTCTGGGGCACAGACATGCTTCTTGTGTGTTATTTTTCCATTGCTTTGGATTTAAATAAGTGTCAATGAGAATTTCAGAAACCAAAGTTAATTTTCCCTACTCTTATTTGTATACTTCTGATGAAATATTAGAACATTTCTTTTTTTTTATTAGAAATTTTTAATGTATATCACAATGTGATTCATTTTGACATGCTTTTCATTGTGACAGTTTTCACATATGCAATTTGATAAGCATTATTCATATAGGTTACCCCTTACCCTCCTCTATGTTTCCCCCCTCCCCCCTTCCCATCTAAGTTTCCCATCCAAGTCTTCTCTGTCTTTTATTATATAGTATTTTTCTATATGTCCTTGGGTTAGAACATTTATTTCTGTTTCTTAGGTATCTAAGGAAAAAAAAAAGTGTCCCAAAACTTTGAATTCTCTTCAACACACACAACTTAATCCGTGTTTGGGCATGTGTTCTGGAAAACTGGCTTAAGTTGTGTGATTGATTGGAAGTAGAGCCGTGGAGAGAGTTGGCATGGGGGTTGGGTGAACATTTTTGAGTTGAGTAATTAGTCAGCTACAACCATGTGGAACGGAAGCGATGATTAGCCTAATTAAGTAAGCCATTTTCTAAGTGCCATGGTGGACCCAAGGGTAATGGCCTAGAAATGCCGCCTTTCCTCGTTTATTTGATTGATGAAAAGCAAGTTTCACAGGCGGGGCTTATTTCTTTTTTAAATTAGAGATTTATTTGCCTGGTTTTCTGTTTTGTCCTCTGATAGCAGAGAGGCAGCTGTGTGTTGCTTTGCTGTTTGGGGACAGGGCTTTCCTGCTTTTGTTTCTGTCCCCTCCACTACCCTGGAGCTGATTTATCAGGACACCTTTAATCCAAAGAACTCAAAGCATAGGAGCAACAGAAGTGACTTCTCTAGTGACAGGCTTCTTTCTGGCCATTTCTTTATACCTGGCTGCTTCATGTATATGTTTACTTCTGTAGCATTCCTTGGTGCCTACTGTGTGCCAACACTGTGAGAAGCAAGGGATTCAAAGATAACCTGGCAGTTTAGGATTTCGTTTTGTTCAGTTTTATCCCTGCAGCTGCCAGCCTGGTGCTTGGCCCATGGTAAGTACTATGTAAATATTTGTTGAAAGAATGAGTTAATGGTTAGGCCCTTGTTTTGTGTTTTATGGGTCACCTCACATTTAGCTCATGCAATCGGAGCTCATTTTGTAAAACAGATTTTTTGTTTGTTTCTTTCTTTAGTACTGAGAGTTGAACCCAGGGCCTTGCACATGCTGAGCCACCCCCCAGAATTCCTTTAAAATTTTTTTATTTAGAGACAGGGTCTTGCTAATTTGCACAGGCTCCCTCTGGCCTTGAACTCGAGGTCCTTCTGCCTCAGCCTCCTGAGTAGCTGGGATTATGGATATTCGCCAGGGTGCCTGCCTCAGATTTTTTTTTTTGAACAAAACAAATTTCTATAACTAATTTCATTAATTTCTGGGTGGTTTTAAAATTTAAGCTAAACCTTTCAGAAGATTTTGCTTCTAAAGGATGATAAATAATACCAGAAATGCTGTAGATCTTTGAAGAATGAAAATATAGAGTGAAAATGTTTTTATACTATGATGCTAAATCTCATTCACAAAGTACTTTTCTGCACCCCATGTCATTTGCCTCTGCCCTAAATTCTGAGGGTGGCAGTGAAGCTTTACATCATGCCTGTGGTGGCACCAGTGTCGTGGGCACGTAATGAGAGGTTTAGAAAGCTGATTTAGTTTCTCATTTCCTGACATATTTTAGTCTTCTCCTTAAGGGGTACTCTTTTGGTACCTCATTTTCAAATGGCTAGATTAGGGTTACCTGTCTTAAAGAATCCTTTAGGAGCATTTAGCAATATGTGAAGTATCTAACTCTTCAAAAACAACATTAGTAATATATCTGCTAACCAGATAAATTATGTTGTTGTTGTTGTTGTTGTTAGGTGCCCTTGAGTCAGTATCTGATTCATAGAGACCCTCATAGGGTTTTCAATGGCTGACTGTTTCCGGATTGGCTTGGGAGTGGATTGCCAGGTCCTTCTCCCAGTTTTGTGGTGCTGGGAATTGAACTCCGGACCTCAGAGACTGCAGCGCAGCGCTCTACCAACTGAGCTAAATCCCAGCCCAACCAGATAAATTATAGCACCATTAAAAAGTGCTCTTGTGAATATTTTCCCATGTTGAACATTTTGTACTAATGTGCCTATTCTGACCTTAGTGAACTTGATGAGAGTGTGTAGTTGGTAGAAAGAACGTGGTGGACCCTTTTGAATCATCTGATTGCTCTTTGTATTTTCTGGTGAGAGAGAGAGTGCGAGAGTGAGAGCGAGCGCGAGCACTCAAAAGTAAGGGCAAGAGCCAATAATAATGTCAGCCTTGCAGGAATATTTGGGGGATTACATGAGATAATTGTTTTAAACCTGTTCATCATCAGCAGGTGCTGCAGAGTCAAGTTCAGCTCATAACCACCTTACATAGACCGGAAGGAAACATTCCCCTATGACAGTTCTTTTCTGCTATTCATAGGGTGTTCAATGGCTAATTGTTTCTGGAGTGGGCAGAGCAGTCCTTCTCCCTAGTCTCAGTCTGAAAGCTCAGCTGAAACCTGTTCCCTGTGGGTGGCTCTACTGGTTTTAAACACAGTGTTACTCAAATGAGGTACTCAGTATTAGACAGAAAAAACAAAGCAATCAGATGAAAGTAAACAACCATCTACAGGGGTCGGATAATTTTTAGGTGCTTTTGAATACTTTATAACTGAAGTTTTAATTATAATAATTACTATCTAGTCATTAATGTAGTTTCTCCAAGGACCTCTGCTGTTAACCCAATTTTAGTTATTTTCTGTTTGTGAAAGAGTCATGTTTCTTTTTAAAACAAAATTCCTAAATTTATTATCACCTTCCACAATTAATCTAAATTAATGAAGTTTTATTAATCATCCAGGGAATATTTTAGGTCCTATTATTATGCTACCCTACATTTTTATGATTTAGGAATTTTAGACAAAATTGGAATCTTAGTATTTATTTATTAATTTATTTATTTTTGAGACAAGGTATTGCTATGTTGCCCAGGCTGGCCTTGAACTTTTAGACTCAGGTAGTACTCCTACCTCAACTTCTTGAGTAGCTGATACTACAGGTATACACCACTGTGCCTGGCTGAATCTTAGTCTTTATTTTTGGGTGCTAAAATAAGGTAGGCTATTGACAGATTAAAACAAGCCTGGATGTGGTGACACATGCCTGTAAAACCAGCACTTGGGAGGCTGAGCCAGGAGTAACAAAGTGAATTCAAAGCCAGCCTGAACTACATAGTGAATCCCAGGCCAGTCTGCTGTATACAGTGAGATCCTGTCTTAAGCACACACACACACACACACACACACACACAATGAAGGAGGAAGAGGAGGAGGAGGAGGAGAGATTAGAATAGTGATATTTGATATTGGGCTGGAGTTTAGCTCCATTGCTAGAGTGCTGCTCTGTGCGCTCTGAGGCCCTAGGTTCAATCCACCACACTGCAACAATGGTAGAAAGATGTGGCAACCTACTCCTGAAACAATCCTGAAAACTATGAATAGCAAAGAAGCACTGACATATTGCCAGGCATGGCACAATATTGGGTAGTGTTTCGTTCTGTGGTTGCCATGGGTCGGACCTGACTTTGTGGCACCTAGACAGAAAAAGAATTGATGCTTTTGAATTGTGGTGCTGGAGACATCTATTGAATATACCATGGACTGCCAAAAGAACCAACAGATCTGTCCTAGAAGAAGTACAACCAGAGTGCTCCTTGGAAGCAAGAATGGCCAGACTGCGTCTTACATATTTCAGACATGTAGTCAGGAGAGAACAATCCCTGGAGAAGGACATCATGTTTGGAAGAGTGGCAGGTCAACACAAAGAGGAAAACCCTCCATCAGATGGATTGACACAGTGTCTGCAACAATGGGCTTAAACATAAATAAGATTGTTTGCCTGGCACAGAATCGGCAAGTGTTTCGATCTGCTGTACATAGGGTCGCTATGAGTCGGACTCAACTTGACGGCACCTAACAACAACAACAACAACAACAATAACATTTGATATTAGAGTCAGAAAGTATCTGTTAAAATTACACTAATTAGGAAATATTTGATTAATTTCTAGGCATCATTCTAATATTTTAATATTTAGGGAGAAAAAGCTCAAAGGCAACTTAAAAGTTTTCTCCCCCTATTTTATGAGATAATAATGAATCATTAATTTTCTTATTTGAGTGATATACTATTTTCAGATATTTGGAAATTTAAAAAGCTCATCATTTTTTATAGCTACAAATAAAGAATTATAATAAAATTCAGTAAGACTACAAAATGCACAAAATTATATTAATACTTCATTTTAAAAACTGAAAATGATTCCTTCAAATGCTTAAATGATTCTTTTAGTTTTTGTTTTTAAAATTTTTGGGTGGTGCTGGGGATTAAGCCCAAGGCCCTGTTCATACTAAGCACACTCTACCACTGAGCTGTACTACTAGCCCCCATTTTTTCATAGATTCTATAAAAATGTATTATTCTTCCCTTTTCTGTGTTTTTAATGCATGTACTTAATGGTTATTGAACTTTTTAAGGATGATTCTGGTTGATAGTTTTCCGATATTGAGATATGGTGACATTCTTATGGGCAATACCGTAATCTGTGCAATACCGTAAAGGCATTATGTTAGGATCATTTTAATGTATGAATAACCAGTTTCAAGTAAAGATATATTAAGACTTTTGATTCTCATTGTTGTTGCTCATTAACAACTAGACATTATTGTAAGCATATACAGAACCATAATGAAATGTTCTAAGTACTGTATTTTTCCAGTATTAGCTTGTTTATTACTCAGAACAAACTGATGGATTTATGTATGTTTATCCCTATTTTCCAAAGTCACAGTGAAGTAAATTGTGTTGTTCAAAGTCACTCCCTAGTAGGTGATAGATTCTGGGTTTGAATTCATTTAGTCTTGCTCCAGAGCTTGCACTCCTGAATCACTATAATAGTCTTTCTGTTTCCATACTAAGTGAACTTTTATTATTCATTTTGGGTGGTCCTTAGTCTTTTTTGCTTCTTTCCTGAGTTTTGTTTGTCCTAAAACTGTTCATTCATTCATTCATATTTTCACTCAGAAAATATTTATTGAGCACTCGTGGTGCTGAGGGCTTAGCAGTCAGGTACACCCTTACATGTGTAGCCCGCTGTCCGATAGCCCTTGTCTGCTGCAGCTAAATGCATGGCAGTGAAGACAGATATAGCAGAGGGCAACTCACTATTGAGGGAATGGAAAACCCCCTGAGACTGTGAGAAACTCAGGCTTGAGGGGTGAGCAGGATCTAGCCCAGCTGGGAAAGAGGAGTGAGGAGAATAGGGAGTGGCATTCCAGGTAGGGGGACCAACCATGGGCAAATGCTGGAGAAGAAAAGGCTGTGTACGATATTTGGGGAATTGCAAATAAGTTAATTATAGCTGAAGCTCAGGTTTTTGAACTGGGAATGGGCTGGTAAAGGGTATAAATAGTGTTAAAGTGTTCTAAGATCAGGTACAGTAGTAAAAAGAATTGATTGACAGTATACATTAGTGAGTTGAATACACTTACTGTAATTTTTAGATAATAAAAGCATAGAAAGAGAATATATGACTCAGTGGGTAGAGCGCTGTGCTGCAGTCTCTGAGGCCCTGAGTTCAATTCCCAGCACCGCAAAAATGGGAGAAGGGCCTGGCAATCCACTCCCAAGGCAATCCCCAAACGGTCAGCCATTGAAAACCCTATGAGGGTCGCTATGAGTCGGATACCGACTCGACGGCACCTAACAACAACAACAACAAACTTGGAAGGGTCTGCAGCAGTACCACTGCAGTGTCTGATTCTGTCAGATCTCAGAAGCTAAGCAGGGTCCGGCCTGGTTAGTACTTGGATGGGAGACTGCCTGGGAACACCAGGTGCTGTAGGCTTGGGAGAAGGACCCAGCAACCCACTCCCAAAAAACAATCAGCCATTGAAAACCCTATGCATAGCAGAGAAGCACTGGCAATACTGTTTCACCTGTTGTAATTAGGGTCACTACGAGTGGGACATCAACTCGATGGCACCTAACAACAACAACAAATTTGGAAGGATGGAATAATGAAAACAGACCAATTTAAAAAAGAATCAAGAAAGGAGAGAAAGATAAAATAGATGGGGCAAATAGCACAAAGTAAGATGGTAAATGTAAACCCAAGTATACTTGTAATTACATTAAATATGTATGGACTAAATATAAAGATTGTCAAGCTGACAAAAACCAGCCTGTCAGCCAACCAATCATCCAAGGCCCTGTATTCATCTGACAGAGAAAGAATACCCCCAGGAAACAAACAAGAAGCAATAGGAGATGCCTGTGACCCAACATAGCCCATCTTATCCCTTGTCCTGTACCCTGGAAACCATCACATTTTGGGGAAGGGCACTGGTCTTCCCATTATGGGTGCAATGGAGGTAATACTGGCTTCCCTACCAACTTGTGAGCACCTTTATGGTGGAGGTGGAATCTTACTCAGATCTTTGGTGCCTTCTGTCATGTTTGGCATGCAGTAGGACCATACTGTATATTTATCGTACATATACATTTGATTTCTGTGTGAGTTTATAAACTCTTTTCAAGCAGCATACCTGTTATATAGTACTTTTGACTTTTCGTCAATATCAGTGAGAACTTAGGTAAGTGTATAATATTTCTTATTCTATTAATGCAGTCAAGGTTAAGTCTGATTTCTGCATAAGAGTATTATTCTACCTTTCAGGGCTTGGGACGTTGGTTTTCACTGCAGAGAAAAACCAAAAAACAATTTTTTTTTATGCAAGAATGGACCTTATATCCTACTTTTGCATAAATGTATTTTACAGTTGAAACAGCATATTCTTTTATATCTTAAAGAGCATGATTTATTTAATATAAAATAATTCACTCTTTAAAACGCTAATGAAATGTTAGCAATAATATTTGTCTTGGAAAGAAATACTGTGTAGACTATCAAAACAGCACTTTTTTTGAGTTAAAGACCCTATTAATCCAAGTGGTAAAAGTTCTCTTGTTAAGAATGTGCTTGCCTCAGATAAAACTCAGCTGATTTCATGAGAGAGCTGCTCATTGTGAATAGAAGGAATTGTAGAATTCAAAGTTAAACGCAGGATACTCTGTTTTTAATTACAGTGTGCACAAATTAAAACATGGACCCAAGGTCTAGTTGGATATATTTGGCAATAGACATTTGGGAGGCATTTAGTGAGATAACAAGATGGCTTTTTGCTGCCTCCCCATGATGTCCTAGTGTTTTTCTTGTGTGTTGTTGTTGTTAGGTGCCATCAAGTCATATTGGATTCAGTTACCCCCATAGGGTTTTCAGTGGCTGATTGTTTTGGGATTACCATGTCCTTCTCCCATTTTTGTGTAGCTGGGAATCGAACCTGGGACCTCAGAGACTGCAGAGCAGTCTGAGCTAAATTCCCAGCCTTTTTCTTGCTTAGTGATCTTATTTAGATGTAGAATCACAGAATTTCAAAGCAGGAGAAGGATTTCAGAAACCTTTTCTTACCTATTCATCCTCCAGAGGAGGAAGGAGGCCCACAGTCGGGCAGGAACTAGACTGAGGTCATACAGCTTACTCTAGAAGGACATGGGCATGCAGAATGCCTTTCTGCCTCACATTCTTTGGGACTGAACTGCTTCGCTGCTGCTTAGATCTTCTCTAGTGGTAGCTCTTAGTAGGTTTAGTGTATTGGTAAGGGGAGGATTAGAGAAGATGGGAATTAGAGAGAAAGGGAGAGGAAAAGGGAGAGAGACCCATAAAATCACAAGTCCACCTGCTTTGCTTCCTGTCAGAATTGGTCCCAGTAAATCAGTGATCCGAGCAGTGTGTGGTATGTCAATGAGGAGGGGGCCTGGCTGGGGTGCAGACCAGGAGTATCCCATACCCGATGTTGCCTGCTCCCCATTCCTGCAATAGACATCCGTCTTGAGGTTGCTGTATCTGTAGGCTGTTGACTCCGGGTTCAGTCTATCCAGTAGATGTAGCTGCCTCAGGTCATATAGAGATGTTAGGGAGAGAAGGGGCGAATTAAAACTTGCACAGTTATTTATCAGTTTTTAGATTTTTAAAATCTTAGCAAGAAGGTTTCCCGAGCATAATGTCACGTTTCTCTTCTTTTACATATGAACAAGATCTTGTGATCCTTCTTGCTTACTCAGGGCTTCATGTGTTAAGAGCAGTCATAACGCAAACTCATTTTCACAGAGTACTTTGGATGTTTGCGTTATCCCTCGCAAGCTCACTCAGTTTAATATGGATTTGCTGCTGTGAAGTAAGTGTTGGAATGCAGCTTGCGGGTGTGTGTTGCTGCTTTAACCTTGTCCGCAGTGCCCTCTGGACTTCCAGTGAGCTTCAGCTCTAAGCCGCGTTACCTGCTTTGGGTCCTGGGATATACCTGGCGCAGGATTCTGGTTCTTAAATCCTAGCACGCCTCTGTGGAGTCAGGTGGGAGCCTGGCCCAATAAGGGCTTAGCTCCTGCCTACCAATTGCTGTTTTCCCTGTAGGTGTCATGATGTATAATTTATATTCTTAGGAAAATATGTTGTTCATATGTTTTTACTCTGAAGTCCACTGCTGGTTACATCACTGGAAGTCTCTCAATGTAACCTCTTCTTTTGTAGCTTCTATGGTTGGCGTGCAGCCGTACCTCTGTGGTGTCTGATCCCATCAGATCTAAGACGCTAAGCAGGGTTGGGCCTTGTTAGTACTTGGGAGTGAGATTGCCTGAGAACATCATGTGCTGTAGGCTTGGAAGAAGGACTTGGCAACCCACTCTCCCCAAAACAATCAGCCATTGAAAACCCTATGAATAGCAGAGAAGCACTGACAACAGTGTTTCGCCTGTTGTACGTAGGGTCGTTATGAGTTAGATACTGACTCTGCGGCACCTAATAACAACAACATGGTTGGAGGTAAACTATGACAGTTAAAATTTTATTGTAGTAATATTTGTTCATTTTAGGAAAATCAGAAAATAGGGATAAACAAAAAGAAAAAATATATATAATCTATAATCTATCTCCCAGAGAAACTACTGGTGACATTTTAATGCGTATCTGAATATTTTTCTATACATTTATTCACATGATAAAAATGACCTTGTGCTACATATACTGTTTTACACTAGCGTTTTTCATTTGACTTATTCTATACATCTCTTACACCTGCAGCTGTACCATTGTGTCATCCAGTCCCGTCAGATCTTGGAAGCTAAAAAGGGTTGGGCCTGGTTAGTACTTAGATGGGAGACCTCCTGGGAATACCAGGTGCTATAGGCTTGGGAGAAGGACCCAGCAACCCACTCCTAAAAAACAATCAGCCATTGAAAACCCTATGAATAGCAGAGAAGCACTAATAATAGAGTTTCATCTGTTGTGTGTAGGGTTGCTATGAGTCGGACACTGACTCGACAGCACCTAACAACAACAACTTACATCTCTTGTATCAAATGTAATTTTGTATTTTCAAAAGACAAATCTCTGCATTACAGTCTTTTCAAAAAAAAAAACAAAAAAACAAAAAACAAAACTAAGTACAATGAAAATAAAAATGGTTGCTGGGCATGATGGTGCATACCTATAATCCCAGTAACTCAGGAGGTTGAGGCAGGAGGACCACAAATTTAAGTCAAAGGCAGCCTGCATAACTTAGTGAGAGACCCCGTCTCAAAAAAAAAAAAAGTAATTAATAGGCTGTGGATGCAGCTGAGTGGTAGAGTGCTTGCCTAGTATGCCTGAGGGCCTAGGCTCAACCCTTGTAGTACCACAACAAATAAAATAAACAGCTAAAATAAATAAAATAAAAATATTGAAAAGCCCCTTATTTCACTACCTATGTTGACATATTAAAATGATTAGTAATAAAACAACTGAGCTTATCTGATTGTTTACCATTTGCTAAGGGCTGTTTTTCGTATGTTTTTTTAATCCCCAGGAACACTGTGAGAAGTCTGTGCTACTATTAATTCTGTTTTACTGATGAGGATTCTGGTGCTAAGCATTTAAGTACCTTCCCTGAATGGTACAGGCAATAGTAATGGTACAGGCCCAGATTAGGACCCAGGCAGCCTACCTTCAGAACCCATTTTATTTTTAACTATGCATCACACCTTTAGACTTTTAAAATAAGCAAACAAAGAACAGAGCTTTTTGGCAGTTCTGGCATCCGTTCATCCATCCATCTTTGCTGTTGTAGAAGTGATCATACACAGGACAAGATAAGCCAGTTTGTGTAAGATAGAAAGGGTATTAGGCCCACTCCTATGATAACTGCTTTAGACCATTCAGGAAAGCAGAGCATCCTCGTGAACTGATTACCTCTTAAGACTCTAACAATGGCAGTTAAATTTCAGCATGAGTTTTGAAGAAGCCTCGTTTCAACCATAGCACTGCATTTGTTCATTTCTTTTTTTAATTAAACAAAAATTTCCTTTTGGCAGTAGTGGTGGGAAAGCCCAGGGCCTCACATATGGTACATGGCTTTCCCATTGAGCTGTACCTCCAAGCCCTTTTAAATTGTTATTGTATTTTGAGACAAGATCTCACAAAGTTGGTCAGGCTGCCTTTGGCCTCGAACTCATGATCCTCCTGCCTCAGCCTCCCAAATCACTGGAATTACAGTCATGTGCCATGGCACCAGGCTTAAAATGTTTTTATGACCTCTCTATAAAACAAATTAGCCTTTAAACTTTCACATGCATTGCAAATATTTTCCTAGCATAAGCATTATTAATGACTAGATTTTCCATTACACCAAAACATAATAATTTATTTGAATGGTGAGACTTTTACTTCCAGCTTTCCATTGTGATAGCATCAAGAACATCCACTTATTGTTTACTTAGAGGAAATTTCTTAGATGTGTAAATGGTGGTTGGAAGAGAATACACATTTCTAAGGGTTTAATTCATGTATTTCTCTTTAGAAAGATCATAAATACATTGACCAGTCTGATATAATAGGATGCCTATGTCCCAATAACCAATGATACCATTTGATGTTATTTAAAAAAAAAAAACTTAGCTGGGTGTGGTGGCATACACCTGTAATTTCAGTACTTGAGAGGTTGAGGCAGAGGGATCGATGTGAGTTCCAGGCCAGCCTGGGCTACATAGTGAGACCCTGTCTCAAAAATGGGGAAAAGCAAACAAACAAACAATAAATTTGGCCAATCTTTGTTTGTTTATAAGTTAAGATTGAAAAGTATTTTCAGCCGGTTGTGGTTGTATATACCTGTAATCTCAGCACTCAAGGGGCTGAGGCAGGAGGATCGCAAATTCAAGGCCAGCCTGGGAGACATAGCCAGTTCAGGCTGACCTGGGCTATATAGTGAGACCCTGCCTCAAACAAGCAAACAAAGGAAAATAAGATTGAAATATTTTCCATATATTTATTTGTAGTTAGGATTTCTTTCTTGAATTGTCTGTTTATGCCCTACACATGATTTTGACTTTATCTACAACTTTTAAAAGTGTATAATTCTACTTATTTAATAGTGGAATGAACTACCACACCTTCCCATCACTGATGGTGTTAGAGTAGAAGATGCTGGAACTGTTTATGTAAAGGAATGAATGTTCATTAGCTTGCGATTTTAAGTCAGCCTTGATGCTGTTGATCTCTTTTAATCTTTGTTTCAATTTACAGATAAAGAACAAGAGGCTTAGGCAGGTCGCATGACCTGCCCAGAGTAGTTACACATGTCAGAAGTCTCTTTCTGCCTGACCCTGTAGCATATTTCTTTCATCTCACTAGACACCCTTCCACTCTTGGGCCATCTCTTGTTTAAGAAGACATATTCATAGTCAGTGGTAGTTTAGTTAGTTGAAACAGAAGTTGCATTTTGGCAAAAAGGATGAAAATTTCAGAAAATAGCTACCTAGAAATATTGTAATGTGATACAGAGTACTTCAGATACTTGGTGTCCTTTTATTTTTATCTCTCTACTTATTCCATTGGGCTGGGATTTAGCTCAGTTGGTAGAACGCTGCTCTGCAGTCTCTGAGGTCCCGAGTTCCATTCCCAGCACCGCAAAATGGGAGAAGGACGTGGCAACCCACTCCCAAGATAATGGCGAAACAGTCAGCCATTGAAAACCCTATGAGGGTCGCTATGAGTCAGACTGGACTGGAGGACACCTAACAACAACAACAACAGCAACTTATTCTATTAAGTACTGTGATGGCTCAGGGACCTAGAAATCGTGTAGGGATTAGGCAAAGATCTTTTCCATGATAGCCCAGACCTCTTCCTCTTCCCCACACTTCCTGGCCTTGCTACATTTAAAAGCTTTGCTTGCTGCCTGCCTCCTGCTGGCCGCAACTCCCTGGGGACTGAGACCTCTGCTCGCCCTTTGTTCTGCCCTTTCTGGTGCCTTTCTCTTCCTACCCTGGTACTTGGAATGCTGCTTTCTCTGGTTCTCCAATGCCGTAGCAACAGTACATGGTAACTGCGTCCCTTGCAGTAAAGGAGAAAGACTTCCTATTTTTCATTCACTTGGCCTTTTGTTGGGAGTGAGCCCTATTGTTTACCCTTTCCTCCAGTCAAAAGCAAGGAAGTACGGACCTGTAGTCAAGACTACAGGAGCTACTGGATGGTGGAGCAGCTACCGGGCCTCCTATAGAAGAGTTCAAAGATATATAGAAAAATATTACCACAAAAAGACATGCAAATGGAAGAGAGGTCTTTGGTGGGGGTGGGGGTGGGACAGCGGGAGGGAGTGCACAAGAGGGGAACTTATCCGTGCAGTGTAGAACAAAATGCACATGTGGAAATGTCACAATGGAATGTGTGTCAGAATGAAACACATTAAGTTGTACATTAAAAATTTCCAATAAACAGAATGCCAGGCATGGTGGTGCACGCCTGTAATCCCAGGGGCTCAGGAGGCAGAGGCAGGAGGATCGCAAGTTCGAGACCAGAGGTAGTCTGCGTAACTTAGCGAGACCCTATCTTGAAAAGTAAAAACATGGGCTGAGGGTGCAGCTCAGTGGTCCAGCACTTGCAGAGCATGCAAGCTCGAAGCCCTGAGTTCAATCCCCAGTAACACACACACACACAAACACACACACACACACACACACACACACACACACACACACGCACGCACAAAATCCAACAAACAAACAAAAGCAACAAAAAAACTACCCTCCCCTAACTGTGAGTTCTAAAGGAGCACTCATTGTGTCCTCTGCCCCTGTTCCTCTGGCCCTTCACTCTCTGTGGCTTGTTTTTTTCTTTTTTTTACTTGATGTGTTATATATTTGGAGTTTGTTCATTTTCTTCCCCCTAGGATTTAGGGTCCAGGTGAGCAGGATTTCAGCTTTGCTCACCATCCTTCATCCTCCCTGACACTAGTAGCAGCAGTAACCGTATGTTTTTCTCCGATGGTCACAGGAGTTGGTGGTGGAAAGCATGATTTGTTTCATGGGATTTGCTCTCCTTGCTTCTCTTCTCTCTTGCAGACAAGGTTGAGATTATAGTTGGCCTCCTCAGCTCAGAGTATTTTGTTCAGCTCCAGAGTATTTTGAAGTCCATCGAGTCCCAGGGTCAAGTAAAAGCCCAGTAGAAGTGGATTATAGTTGACATAAAAGATCCATTTTTGGTAATTACTCAGAGTTTGGTTTGAATCCTGGCTCATGTACATTTTTAGTCACTGTGAGTTTATTTTATTTTATTTTTTTATTTTTTATTTTTATGGTACTGGGGGTTGAACCCAGAACCTTGCTCCTGTATGTTTTGCAAGTGCCAGACCACTGAGCTGCGTCCCCTGTCCATTTTTTTTTTTACTCTTTGAGACAGGATCTGGCTAAGTTATGCAGACTACCTCTGGTCTTGAACTTGTGATCCTCCTGCCTCTGCCTCCCAAGCCACTGGGATTACAGGTGCTAGTCACTGTGAGTTTTAGGAAGACTTTTTGAGCCTGTTTTCTCATCTGTTACCCCTACCTCCTTGACTTGCCATGCAGATGACCTCTGACAATGTATGGAAACAACTGATGTGTAGGAATAAAAACAAACAGTGGTGATATTGGGGTTATTAGTATTGTCATTTTTCTTTGGCAAATGGAGTTATTTCCCAGGTGTATTATAGGCTGTTGAATGTAATGATTAAAAGCTGGGTTGTGTGGCTGTAAAGTTTGATAGCCTGGGATCCTGTCCTGCTATTAACAACAGTGTGACGGTGGGGAAGACCCATCCTCAATTTGTAAACACCACATTATATGGTTATAATAATAATATCCACATCAGAGTGGATATAGATTTAGTGACATAGTGTTTTAGCACAAAATTTGGTCCATAGAAAGCACCCAATGACTCATATTATAGTTGTTGAGAGAAGCTAAGACTATCCAACTCTAGGACTGCTGTTTCTAATTCTCCCTTGGGGAATACCAAAGAACAAGTCAGTATTGTTTTCAGGCAATTCCAAACTTTTAAGGTTGGGTTATGAACTGAATTGTGTGTCCCTAAAATTTTTGTGTTGAAACCTTGGGGATACATAAGTTAAATGAGGCCATAAGGGTGGGATTATAATTCATGGGACTGCTGTTCTTATAAGAGGAAGAGACACCAAGAATGAGGGCACAGAGAAAAGGCTAGGTGGGAACGTAGCGAGAACGCAACTGTCCACAAGTCAGGAAGAGAGTCCTCACCAGAAACAAGCCCTGACGGCCTCTTTGTCTTGAGCTTTGAGCCTTCGGAACTATGAGAAAAATGGCTGTTGCTTAAGCCACCCAGTCAGTAGTGTCTTGGGGCAGTTTACAGGTTGATTCAGATCCCCTTTCTTTTCTCATTTCATTACTCCCATCTTATCTTGGTTCTCTTCTTGAGAGGAGTTTTAGGTGCCTCTGTACCCTGTTCCCCAGTGTCTGGATACCTTCAGGTGCCTTAGCATCTTTTTCCAAGATGGAAACCCCAAGCTGAACTCAGGACTCCCAGGTGATCTGAGCAATTTTGATAGTAGACATGACTGTTCTAGTAAAATCTCAGGTTGTGTTAGGTATCGAACTGAGTGAACCCTAAGACTGAGGCCTACCTCATCCTGTAGTCGATCTATTATTTTAGTCCAAATTCAAAATGCCATCTTGTTAATTTCAGATTTTTTTTTAATGTTGAGATTCTAGAAATCATTTTTTTAGAGTCCTAATTGGATAAGACCTGAGAATTCTGGAGCAGCCCCCCCACCCCTTTACCCAGTGCTGGTGGTTTTCACACATGCTCTGTGTCTTAGTTCGGGCTGCTGTCACAAAGTACTTTTGGCTGGGTAACTTAAACCACAGATCATTATTTCTCACAGTCCAGGAGGCTGGAAGTCCAAAATCAGGGTGCCAGCATGGTCTGGTTCTTAGAGAAGATTCCTGGTTTGCATGTGTCCTTACTTGGTGGAAGAAGAGTTGCCTAGTTCTCTGGCCTCTTCTTATGTGAGGGCAATGATTGTACTCAGGAGGGCTCCACTCTGATGAATAATTTACCTTCCACAGGACCCATCCCCAGGGGTCATCACATTGAGAATTTCAGCATCCCAATTTAGGGGTACACATATTCAATCCATGCACTGTGTTCCTCATAGTGGCTGCCTGTTCTATCCTTGGACCTCCAGTGTTGGTGAGCCCCCTATTTTGTTGTGGAACTTGTTCCATTGTTGGACTCCTTCCTGTGTTCAGAGGAATTCTGTGTGTTGAATTAAAACCTGACTGTGGGTAATTGCTACATATTGATTGCATCCGTGTTCTCTAGAGTAACATTAATGTCTGTTCTTACTGTATGTGACAGTCTCTGATATTTTCCTTCTCGTTACTTGTTTTCAGCTTTAAAACAGTATTTTCTTAGTATCATTAGAGAAAATCAATTCCACTTTGTTTACACAAGCCAAAACTAGAAAGATAAATGGATCTTTGAGTATGTAAATAAAGTAGGAGCTAATTGACAGGGGGATACTCCACTTGGTTAGCTTTAATAAGTAGCTTTCACCCAATCATTCTCTATGAAAATAGATTGCAGAAATAGGCTATTTGTTCCTTATTATTTGAATCAGTAAGGTCTATACTTTCTTTTCTGTTTTATATGCTAAGCATTAAACTTTCATCTGAACTCTTCACAGTATTTTAGAAACTGGAAGGGACTCTACAAATCCTGTCTTCCAAACCCATCAGTGGCAGGTTTACTTTTTTGAGCAAGTCTCCCTTCCTTTTTTTTGTGGGAATCAAAGGTAGATGGGGAGCTCAGCCTCCATGTGTTGAAGCCAGGGGTTACAACCTTCCCTGGCCACTTCTGGCCATCATTTTGGGCATGTGATGTGAATGTGGCTGGTCTGGTCAGCTTTGACATTGCCTCAGAGGTTGGTTCTGAGCTCCTGTCTGTGAAGGTTGATGGGCAGTTGCCCTCATGACAGCATCTAGGGCCCATAGCCTAGGTGATTTTACCATCTACTGCGGTGAAGCAACAGTGGCAACAGTGGCTCCAGCAGGCTGTGATATGATGGCACCTGGTCTGTTTGTGCCCTGTGTAGTCCCAGCCCGAACTTGATTTCCAGCCCTCTGCAGATGATGAATTACCCTAAACCTGACCAGTAAAACCCTTTTCTACTAACCTAACTAGAGTCAGTTTCTTGTTTTTAACCAGAGACCTCAAAGGGCACATCCTTACTTGATAATTTTCAAGTCACGATGTGGGATCCTGGTGTTTGTTTGCATGCTTTTCAGGGTTGTTGTTAGGTGCCATGGACTTAGTGTCCGATTCATAGTGACCCTATGTACAATAGGCAAAACCGTATTATTAGTGCTTCTCTGCTATTCATAAGGTTTTCAATGGCTGATTGTTTTTTGGGGAGTGGGTTGCCAGGTCCTTCTCCCAAGCTTATAGTGCCTGGTATTCCCAGGTGGTCTCCCATTCAAGTACCAACCAGGCCAACCCTGCTTAGCTTCCAAAGTCTGATGGGATATGATATGACAGTGGTACGTTTGCAGTTCTCTTCAGGGTAGATAACTACTGTTTATATATTCTTTCTGTGTCCTGTAATATTGAAGTCTGTTAGGTGGAGGTAGTGATCAGTTGAAGATGGAGTGTTTTATTTGACCTCTGCTCCAAGTTGCCTATCTCCCAAGTACCCCTCAGAGAGAGTCATCTTCTCTCTCCAGGGGTTGGGGCCACCATCCACCTTGCCTGAATGTTTCAGCTCAGCATCCTACCTTCCCTGTCACCGTAACTGAGTGTCCAAGCTATGTTGCACCCTGGGGTAGTGGCAGGTTCGCCCCAGGCTGCCTAACTAGTGATTATTTTTGTTTTCAGCCCCTCTGAGTAGCTCAGTCTTACACCATTAAGTTCCCTTTCAAGATGGCACCCAGTCAGGGCCCTCTATGATGTGGGGTGTGGCAAAATGAATCTCTACTCCAGTGCTTTCCCTCCTCTAATCAGTGAGAGCCAGTATCTCACCAAATCCCCCAAATGTCTCCAAGGGCTTATCCTGTGAGACTGCTAGTCTTCCTGCCGGGACTGTCTGCCTTACCTTTTTTGGGTGAAGCCTCCCGTTTCCCTCCTCCTCCAGGGAGCCACAGCTAGAGATGTGTCCTGCTCACCCCCTCTTGCTCCTTGGGTCCCTTCTGCCCTCTGAGGCCATCCTCTGAGCTCCCTGTGCTTTCTGTGCCTTAACAGTCTCTCTTTGGAGTAGACTCCACTCCTTCTTATTCTGACTCCTTTGTTTTACTGCATATCGCAGAGGCTGCCTGTGATCTGCCATGATACACCAGAAGTCAATCCTTCTGATACTTTTGTAGAAGATCTGAAGCGGAATCCCCTTCTGACAGATCTCGGAGCCCGTGTGAAAAAGAAAGCTTTTAAGGAAATATGTATTTCCATCTGTCTGGAATGATTTGGTCCAGGAAAGTAGATTGGAATAATTTTCCTCTTAAATTTTTTAGTTCTGTTTTTTAGAGCTTCTCAAATATTTTCCCTTTGTTATCCAAAACAGTGAAATACAACTAATTTCCCTTTTACCCCTATCCTACCCTTGCCTGTGGTAATACCCTAAAACAGTATGCATAGGGGCATCATGCCTTATATGATTCATTTTAAAAATCCATGCCAATTTTGCATTTCATTTCAAAAACATATTTATTTTAACATACAGTCAGATTTTAAATGACTATTTAAACTGAGTGCCAAGAAAATGCTGTTGATCCAAAGAGTCTGTGTGCCCTTTTGGCACCTGGCTGAGTTACACTGAGGATTTATAGATACCCTCATCTGAGAAGCACAGTAGTAGGGCATAATTGGAAGCCTATTTTTAAAAATGACTTTATTTGACAGTCTAGTAGAAAGTGTGAAAACTGTGAGAAGTGGAATGGCAATCCGTTTGGAAAGTACATAGTATACGGCTGCTTAATTAAGAGGCCCATCTCATCTTAGTGACAGAATTTCCTCTAAAGTAGCCCAGTGTATTCAACTCTGTATGGAGATCCCTGCCAACTGTTTCCCTGACTCTGGTCCAGAGTGCCAGCTGTGATACTGGGAAAAGTTATGCAGCACATTTTCTTTCTTTTCATTTCATAAAGGGAGATTAACATACTTTCTGCCTACTCCTTTCATTGGGTGTTGTAAGGATTATGGAATCATACCATAAAAATGTCTTAAGTAAAATGGAAGGAATAGGCACTGAGAACCTCAAGTGTTATATTACCAGGTGAGTAACTCAGTCCTGGCTTTTACTCTGCATTTAAGTTCCCATTTATTCTCTTCACACATTGCTTTAAACAACAAACTGCTCTGTTAAGCTTGAGGCCGATCTAGTGAGTGTGGTAGTGGTCTATGTGTCAAAATTAAGAGTGAGGCTCTTGTTGTAACATGCTTTAACTTGCCATCTATTTTAGCAATCCTGCAAGCTTGACTACTGAGTGTAGGATTGGACACTTATTGTGTAATTCACTTACTGCATTTTGTATCTTCAAGTCTGTCTATGGGGGCTCAACTTCTTCAATAACTCTGGGCTGCTGAGTGTGGTGGTGTGTGCCTCTAATGCCAGATGCTCAGAGGAGGATCCTGAGTTCGAGGCCAGAGGCAGCCCACGTAACTTAGCAAGACCTTGACTTAAATAAAGAATAAAAAATAGGATGCAGGTGCATCCCAGTTGGGTAGAGCAGTTTCAAAGTATGTGTAAGGCCTGGGGTTCAATTCAAAAACAAACTTCCCCCAAAAGCCCAAAATCAAGAAACAAGAACAACAAAAAAACCAAAACAGAACAAAATCAACCCAACTTTGTGGTATTATTTTTTAGAGCATAGTATAAATCTTGTGCACCATTTGAATAGTAAATTGTCATCCTGGCAACCAAATGTGTATGCATTCTCACCACAGGATATGGTGCATGTTGTCATATGCACTGAGGGAGGTGATGGGATAAGAGAGAACCAGGCTTTGCCAGTAGCACCTGTGGTCCTTTTGTGAGTGGACCAATGAGGATGCAGTTCCTGAAGGATACAGCCTGCCTTCCATAGGCAGAGCTACCCATGATTTCATTTGGGGATGCTTCCCTTGGGCTTTGGCATACATTTTCAGGTAGCCCAAACCTTACTTGCATAACTAAGTATATTAGCCAGCTTCATGTTGCTACTACACATTTACCTTCATATAACCTTCATGTTACTACTACAGCAAAATACCTGAAGCAACCAACTGATAAAGATAAAATGTTTATTTGGATCACAGTTTTAGAGACTCAGTTGGCTTCTGGTGAGGGCGGCAGGTGGTTACTCATCATGGTGGGAGGAGGTATAGGAGCGAAATGGTCACATTTCAAATGGACCAGATAGACTGGATGGTTGGGATCTCAGAATCCCATTCAAGGGCAACTTCCCAATGACCTAAAGGACATCCCCTTGTGGGCCCTACTTCCTAAAGGTTCCACTGCCTC
Source organism: Pedetes capensis (assembly GCA_007922755.1). NCBI lineage: Eukaryota > Metazoa > Chordata > Mammalia > Rodentia > Pedetidae > Pedetes > Pedetes capensis. The sequence goes on from VMDO01004890.1 coordinate 32,381, forward strand.
CCAATAGCACCACCCCGGTGCTCAAGCCTACAACATGTGGGCCCATAATGGTAGCACTAGCACTGAGTGTAAAAGTCAGATACCAGAGTGTTCAGAAAGACCTTATTTCTGAATGATCAATGAATGAAGCCACTGTAATAGAAAATAGCAAAGTTTAAAATAATGTTGATATTCAGGATGACAGAACTGGAGGAGGTGGAAGTGAGATGGAGGAAATATAACTCTAAGCTTTTTTGATTCTGCTGAAGTATAATGCCTAATTGTTAGCATATGCTGAGCAATGAGTTAGGCAGATTTAAAAATAGCATTTAAACATGAATGGACCTTTTTATGAGTTGAGCTTCAATGAAGAATAAATTGGTCATGCATATTGCATTTTAATAGTTTGTTTTAAACAGTTTAGACCTGGGATTTTAACAAACATTTCAGAGCTGAAAAGCAAAACAATCTGACCTAAAAGCAGCACAAATAATTATAATTCTGGTTATATGTATATATTTGCGAAGAAATCTTTGTCACCTTATTTATAATGTTATGCTTTCTCTGAGTTTCAAAATATGCAAAAGAAATGGCTTGGACATAAAATGAAAATGACTGACTTGGAGTGAATTGAGAATCCTTGTAGACATAGTAGTCTTTTGTGCCTCTGTGGAAAAAACAACCAGTTTAGAGCAATTGAGGACAGTCCAGCAGCTTTGGAGTTCAAGGGAGGCCTTTCCATAGAGAAGTCAAGAGTAGCTGGTTTGCTCACAGGGTAACTCTTTAAGGAAGTAATCATTGTCAGTCCTATGAATTGGTTCTGAGGCAACCCAGTCCTTGAAGTAAAAAACAAAAAACAAAAAACAAAAAACCTCCAGGTCATAAGGAATAAAGTGTTAGTTTTGGACAGTATAACAAGAATTACTAATTAAAACTAGAGAACCATATTTTTTTATGACAGACTTTACAGAATAGGAAAAATGATTCAAAAATTCATATGGAAACACAAAAGACCACGTATAGCCCAAACACTCTTAAGCTGCAAAACTAGTGCAGGTGAGATCATAACCCCTGACTTTACATTATACTACAAGGCTATGTTAGCAAAAGCAGCTTGGTACTGGTGCAAAAATAGTCCTGAAGACCAGTGGAACACAATAGAGGACCCAGAGATACCCCAGTACATCTATACCTACCTGATTTTCAGCAAAGGAGCAAAGCAGGTAAGTTGGAGAAAGGATAGCCTTTTCAATAAATGGTGCTGAGAAACTTGGATATCCGCTTGCAGAAAAATGAAAACAGACCTGCACCTTTCAATATGCATGAGAGTTAACTAGAAATGGGTAAAAGACCTGAACATAAAACCAGAAACTTTAAAATTAGTAGAAGAAAAAATAGGCAATATGCTCCAACATTTAGGAATAGGAAAGCATTTCTTTAATAGGACTCCACTTGCTCAAGAAATTGCAGCAAGAGTAGATAAATGGTATTACTTGAAATTAAAAAGCTTCTGAACAGCAAAGGAAACAACCAACAGAGCCAAGGAAGTCCCCACAGAATGGGAGAAAATCTTCACATCCTATACATGTGACAGAAGACTAATTTCCAGAATTTACAAAGAACTCAAGAAAGCAATTCCCAAGACAGCAAATAACCCAATACACAAGTGGGCAAAGCAACTGAACAGACAGTTCCCCAAAAAGAAGCTGTAATGCCATGAAACACTTGAAAAATGCTCAATATCCCTAGCCATTAGGGAAATGCAAATCAAAACAATTCAGAGACTCTACCTTACTCCAATAAGAATGACCAAGATCAGTAAAACAAATAACAACAAATGCTGGTGAGGTTGTGGAGAAAAGGGAACCCTCTTATACTGCTAGTAGGGTTGCAAATTGGTTCAATCACTTTGGAAATCAGTATGGAGGTATCCCAGTAAAGTAAAAATAGATCTGCCATATGACCCAGTTATACCACTATTGGGAATATACCCAAAGGGAGATGAGTCATCATACCACCTGCATCTCTATATTCAATACAGCACTTTTCATGACAGCAAGGCTTTGGAATCAAACAAAGTGCCCGTCAACAGAAGAATGGATAAAAAAATTATGGTACATATACATCATGGAATACTACTCAGCACTTAAAAAAATGTAATAATGTCACCAAGTGCAATGGTGCATGCCTGTAATTCCAGCGACTTGGTGGTGGGTGGGAGTGGGGGGGTTCAGTGCCTGATTGTTTTGGGATTGTTCCGTGTGTGGACTGTCATATCCTTCTCCCTTTTTTGCCATGCTGGGGATTGAAACCCGGTTCTTAGAAAAGTGTGGGACAACACTCTAACAACTAAACTAAACCCCAGCACTAATCAGACAGTGCAAGTATGGAATATTGAGGAGGAAGATCCTATCCAATGGACCAGTTTTATGCCTCTTCCTCCTGACACTGACATTTGCTTCATGTTGCAATAATGTGGACTCTATGTTTTAACTTAGGAGAAGGACCCAGCAACCCACTCCCAAAAATCAATCTGCCATTGAAAGCCCTATGAATAGTAGAGAAGCAGTAACAATACTGTTTCGTCTGTTATACGTAGGGTCGCTATGAGTCAGATACCAACTCAACCGTACCTAACAACATGTTTTAAGTATAAGAAAAAATTTAAAATATTACTTTTTAAATAAATGTGATATACTATAAATTAGTTATACCTGAAGTTTTGCTATTAATCATTCACTTCCCTCATCTTCCATTTCTTATTTTCTCCCAGCTATGTTGTATAACATAACAGAAAATCCTTTAAAATAGGTATGTAAGGAAATGATCAATGCTTCTAGTTTCCAAATATTTTGATGTTCTCTGCTTGCTGCTCTGAGTAATTTTGATAAAAAAATATTCGATTTGTTATGTTGATGCTTTACATTTTAGTTGTTGCTAATCAAGTATGTATAAAGTAAGAAAAACAACCCTAGATGTTTATAAATGGTAATCCATAGCACACGGAAATCTGAAAAACTCTGGTATGTGCATGAGAAAAGTTCTGAAGGAAATTTTTAGTTTTAGAATCAGAAATTAAGGAGGGAAGTTTTCCCTCCTTATATATGGTTTATATTACATGGAAATGTACATGGTGTCTAAGCTGACCGCTTCCAATAATGGTACCTCGGTTCCACCATTTGTCTGATGTGACCGTCACCCTTTCTGTGTCCTGTGATCTGTGAAATAGGTGGGGTAACAGAACATAGATCTTCAAGTGGAATTAATTTAATAAGGTATATAAGGTTCTTAGCACAGTGCCTGACTTATAGTATGTAATCATTCTAAAATTTGCCCTTAAACCTTGAGCATGTGACATAAGAGGAAGATATGATGAAGTTAAAGAACTAAACAGAAGATTTCAAAGGGCAGCTCAAGAAGACAACATCAAATATTATAATGACATGTGAAAAGAACTGGAGATAGAAAACCAAAAAGGAAGAACACACTCTATTTTTCTTAAGTATAAAGAATTGAAGAAAAAAATTTTAAGCCTTAAGTGGCAACAGTGAAGGAATCTGCAAGGAAAAGATTAAATGATGCAGGAAACATCAAAAGATGATGGAAAGAACACACAGAGTCACTATCTCAAAAAGCATTGGTGGATGACCAACTATTTCAAGAGGTTGCATATGATCAGGGACCAATGGTACTGAAGGAAGAAATGGAAGCTGCATTGAAGAAAATGGCAAAATGTAAATTGCCAGGAATTAATGGAATACCAATAGAGATGTTTCAGCAAACAGATGCAGCACTGGAGGTGCTCACTTATTTATGCCAAGAGATTTGAAAGATAGCTACTTGGCCAACTGACTGGAAGACATCCATATTTGTGCCTATTCCCAAGCAGGAAGATCCAACAAAATGTGGAAACTGTTGAACTATATCATTAATATCACACACAAGTAAAATTTTGCTACAGATCACTCAAAATCAACTGCAGCAATATATAGACAGGGAAGAGGGTGTGGAACCAGGAATATCATTGCTGATGTCAGATGGGTATTAGCCAAAAGCAGAGATTACTAGAAAGATGTCTATCTGTGTTTTATTGAATATGCAAAGGCATTTGATTGCGTATATCATAACAAATTATAGATAATACTTCGAAGAATGGGAATAACAGAGCACTTCATTGTATTCCTGAGAAATCTGTATGTGGATCCAGATGCTGTCATTCAAACAGAACAAGGAAACACCGCCTGATTTAATGTCAAGAAAAGTGTGCTCAGGGCTGTGTTCTTTCACTGTACCTTTTCAATTTCTATGCTGAGCAAATAATCCAAGAAACTAGACTTTTAGGGAGAAGAACATGGCATCGAGAGTGATGGAAAACTCATTAACAACCTGTTACACAGGTGACACAATTCTGCTTGCTGAAAATGAAGAGGATTTGAACCATTTACTGATGAAAATCAAAGAACACAGCCTTCAGTATGGATTGTACCTCAACATCAAGAAAACAAAAATCCTTACAACTGGGTCAATAAGCAACTTCATGATAAATGGAGAAAAGATTGAGGTTGGCCAAGATTTTGCTTTACTTGATTCTATAATCAACACCCTTGGAAGCAGCAGTCAAGAAATCAAAAGGTGCATTGCTTTGGGAATAGCTGTCACAAAAGACCTCTTTAAAGTGTTGAAAAGATGTTACAGTGAAGATGAAGGTGCGCTTGACTCATGTCATGATATTTTCATTTGCATCATGTGCTTGTGAAAGCTAGACATTAAATAAGGGAGGCAGGGGAAGAGTTAATGCTTTTGAATTGTGCTGGAGACGAATATTGACTGTACCACGGACTGCCAAGGGAACTAACAGGTCCATCCTGGAGGAAGTGCAACCAGAGTGTTCCTTGGAAGCAATGCATCTTATATATTTTGGACATTTTGTCAGGAGGGACCATTCCTGGAGATTGACTTCACGTTTGGGGGAGTGGTGGGTCAGCGAAAAAAAGGAAGACCTTCAACTAGATGGATTGGCAGTGTCTGCAACAGTGCTCTTAAACATTAAAAAGATCTTGTGCTTGACAGAGTTGGGGAGTGTTTTGTTCTGTTGTACATAGGGTTGCTGAGTCAGACCTGACTTTAAGGCACCTAACAACAACAACAACTTTTTTAAATGTTAAACTGAAAAGAGCTTTCAGTACCACTCTTCATCAGTTATAGGAACTTGGGGCAGGATGCTGTGGAAGGAATTGAGGCAAGTTGATAGTTAGCTGGAATAACTCCAAGTCCTTTCTCAAGAATTTTTATACTGTGTAAAAGAAGACATCACGGCAGATGAGTTCACAATATAGTTTGTCTTTTTCTAAATATCAAATCCACATTCCCACAAGTACTCTTTACTCTGTGTTTGTATTGTTATATATTCTCATCTTTAAAATAAACCAAAGATTTCTAAGATTTTTTATGTTTGAAAAAATTTTAAAGGAAATTGCTGGTATTTCTCATAAGGTTTTAAGAATCAATTGACCTGTCTTCATTTTAAATATAAAATTTTCCTGAAATGAATGCCAATGTCATAGATTTCACATCGTTTTAGTGGGAAATCATGCCATCAATTACTGATGTCCATCCAGTGTAGGCCGGAGGGAGTGAATGCTACCTAGTGGAGGAACTGGGATTTCAGAATATTTTTGTTAGAGGTTATAAATGATTTATCATAGTATTTGACTCAGGACAGATAAAATGTCTTTATGGGAGTTTTGAAGACCTCTCTATAGATATATTTATGGCTACAAATACTTGTATACATATATTTATTTGTTATGGTTCTTTTGCCATTTTTGCCTTTGTCTCTAGATATCTTAAACTGTAACTTCTAAATTCTGTACTGCTGTTCTTTTGTGGAAGTAACTGTGTGGATTCCTAAGTATTGAGTTGATTACTTACAAAAGGTAATATTTGTGTCATTGCTTCATTAACACTGTTTATGCTTAGGGAGTTTCTCCTTCAGATTTAGCTAAAATTTTCCCATTGCTGAGTTTATTTATCATTGGAGTTATAAAATGTCTATCTGCAGTATTCTCTTTAACCTCTATTCTTTAAAAGTTTTTTTTATACTTTAGAGTTTTGTTTTATATTTTCCCTAAGTCTTTATTTCCCCCCGAGAAGCTTCATTTTCAACTTCTTAAATAATCTTCATTATTCTTTTCATTTACGCTTGGAACTCTAATAAGGACCTAATTAGAATCTGTTGTTCATAGAAAGAATATGAAAATGACTTTCTAACTCCTTTTTTCTTTCTCCATAGTGCTGGGGATTGAACCTAGGGCTTCCTGTGTGGTAGGCAAGTAAGTGCTCTATCACTGAGCCACAGCCCTAGCCCCATTTCCCATCTTTAACAGCCCTATCATGTGAACAGTATCACTAAGCAGCAATTTGTTTTCACCTAATGACCGACAGTGCTCTTTAGCTTGTTTATGCATTTCCTAGTCTGGTTTATGACGTGTTTTTATTCATTTCTTCTTTGTTGGACAGCACTCTAATTTGTGATTTTGCATTTATTAGTTTGACATTCAAAGTGCCCTTTTCCAAACCAGATACAGTTTTCTTACTGCTTCTTTTTAATCTTATCTCTGCTGCTGCTTTTATTTCTTGTGTTCAAATCAGGCATGACATTGATTGTTAATTTTCAGAAAATACTTCTTTGATCATGTTTTCCTTTAATTAGGATTTCTTCTTACCTATGGAGGACCACTCTCTATAATCTCACATTGATCATTTTTCAAAGTCAAAAGATACAGTTGAGTGACATCTTTGTTTAGAGCATAAAGGTGAGAGGTGAGCTTTCAGAGAGAGCCCTAAGATAAGGAGACTTATGGAGTTATTGTCTGTTTTATCTTGGTAGATTATTTATCAATACCAGAGAGACTACTTGTTGTTGTTAGGTGCTGTCCAGTTGGTATCTGACTCATAGCGACCCTCATAGGGTTTTCAATGGCTGACCATTTGGGGATTGCCTTGGGAGTAGATTGCCAGGCCCTTCTCCCATTTTTGCGGAGCTGGGAATTGAACTCTGGACCTCAGAGACTGCAGTGCAGCGTTCTACCAACTGAGCTAAATCCCAGCCTAGAGAGACTACTATAAATACTTAATTACAAGAATAGTGTAGGAGTTAAATTCCATAGGAATTCCAAGGAATTGGCACAGTGATAAATGTTGTCTGGGATGGGATGTTTTGAGAGTTAGGGTGGGACTTGTACCATGTCTTCGAAAGAAATGCTGACTCTTGAGGATGGAGTCTGTGCCTCCCTGACCTGATGTTTCCAGATCCAGGATAACAGTGGGAAGAATGACTTAGTAATGGTGAATTTGGAAGAAGGAACTGAGATCCTCAGCACCATACCCACTGGGCCTGTCTGTCCTGTGTACGGCTTTTTGTGTCCTGTGTTAACAGACCTAACCCTCCTGGGGTGGCCTAGGGTTGTGTAGCTGTGCCAATGACTGAATGGACAGTTTTGGCTAATTCTTTTCCCAGACCTATCGCTATTTTCGCTAGTCTGCTTTTCTTAGTAATAAAGGTTATTAGTTTGACTCCATTTCTCCTAGCTGGATGTGAGTTTAAATGGGAGGGCAGAGAGGCAAGATTGGTGGAGTCAGAAGGCATAAAACACTGAATACCATTGGTTAGTGTAATGGAAGGATGATAGATCAAAATTGGAACAGAAAGGCTGGGGATGTAGCTCAGTGGTAGGGTACTTGCCTAGCATGCATGAGGCCCTGGGTTCCATTCCCAGCACTGCAAAAACAAACAAAAATGAAAACGAAATCAAACAAACAAAACTGAGTAGGAGATTGGAGCCAGATTATGTATGTAGATCTAGAGTGTAGTCTTTATTTTGAAGGCTGAAGATTTTAAATGCCTCCAGTAGGTAGAATGTTGTTTTAATACTATTAATCTGGTAATTCTATTTATTAGACTCTTGTTTTTATGTTTTTTTCTTCCAAAAGCCTTACTTTAGGGTTTCTTCAGTTGGAATTCATGTAATTTCTGGCTTTGGAAATTTGGAAGAGAGATATATATGAAATACTGTGAAATGATATGCAAGATATTTTAAAGAAGTCATCTTTCAAAAAGGGGTTGTATTCTCCTTCTTACAGGATGTTTAGGAAGAAAATTTTGTCATTAAATATGATGTTTATCTGAGTTTTTAGTTTGATAAGGCTTTAATCAGATTATGGAAATTCTTTCTATCCCTAGTTTGGTAAGTCTTTTATAAAAAACAGTAAACTTATGATGAATGCAATGCCATTTTTCTGCATACATTCTGATAATCATCAGTTTTTCTCCTTTTTTCTGTCAGTGTGGTAGATTATATTAGTTGAGTACTAAAATTCAAACAACTCAGCATTTTTGGGATAAAGCCCTCTTGGTCACGATGGGTTATCCTTTTTATGTGTTGCTAACCTAACTTTGCTAATATCTTGTTTAAGAGTTTTGCTTTTTTCATTGTGAGATTTACCTGGAATTTTCCTTTACAGGAAAATGTGTAAATGTTTCCTGTAATCCCTTGCATGCTCAGAAGGAATTCATTAACTAGGAAACCAAAAATAGAAAATAATTTTAATAGTAAATAAAAAAGGAAATAGCATGATAGTTTGTTGTTGGGTGCCAATGAGTCAAATCTGATTCATAGTGACTCTGTGTACATCATAACAAAACAGTACTGAACATTGTGCCATGCACATGATCTTTCTATGCTTGAGCCCAATGTTGCACTCACTGTGTTTCTTCTCATTTTGAGTTATGGCCCATCAGCAAAAGGAGGTCCCAGGGGCTTTACTCCATTCCCATCACTAAGGTAGACTCTACTTGGAGGATATAACTCTTTCCCAGTTGTTTCTTGAATGCTTCCAGCCTTGGAGGGCTCATTTTCCAGCATTATATTTGAGAGCACTTCTCCTCTATTCATAGGCTTTTCAACGGCTAATTGTTTCAGGAGTGGGCTGCTGGGTCCTTCTCTCTAGTCTATATTAGTCTGGAAGCTCAGCTGACACCTATGCACCATGGGTGGCTAGTATCTAAATTTCAGGTAGCATAGCTTTCAGCATCATAGCAACACACAAGCCCCCACAGCACGATAAGCTGACAAATACGTGCGATAAAATAAAGAGTAGGAACTACAAAGTGGAAGTCTCTAATCTCACAAACCCAGTTTTCTTAAGGGATCTCTGTTACCAGACGAATTCTGTGTGTATGCATGTTGTATACACATAAATTAGTACATCAATAATAGATAACATACATCCACTAGTGCATATGATAATATGTCTTGGAGATTGTTTTAGTGTAGTGCATATGATCTTCCTCATTCTTTTCTTAATATCTATATTTAATTTTTCATCAGTATATTAAGTAGACCCCTGTTGATAGTATTTAAATTGTTCCTCATATTTTCTTGAAATGAATGTTATTGTTTCTTTCTCTTTGACATGTAGTTATCTGTGGAATAAATTCCCACAAGTTGAATTTCTAGATGAAAAAGTAGAAATGGTTCAAAGTTTGATTTGTTGTTGTTGTTGTTAGTTGCCGTGGAGTCGGTATCCGACTCATAGCGACCCTCATAGGGTTTTCAATGGCAGATTGTTTCGGGATTGCCTTGGGAGTGGATTGCCAGGTCCTTCTCCCATTTTTGCGGTTCTGGGAATTGAACTCGGGACCTCAGAGACTGCAGTGCAGCGCTCTACCAACTGAGCTAAATCCCAGCCCTCAAAGTTTGATAGAAATAGCCAAATTAACTTCCAAATGGATTACACATTTTTTGCCCCATCAGTATGGATGTGCCATTGCAAATGTTGTAATTGTGCTGGCCGAGACTCCTTTACCACCACACAGGGCACTTGGGTTCTTGGTCATGCTTTCTGCACTTCACCCCACGTACGAGTACATTCATGAACTTGGTGATCTCATGAGCTTTGGCAGCAGTGACTTCCTGCTACAGAGCCTCCTGAGAGCCTTGAGAACTGCTGTGTTCTGGATGAGTGGAGATGAGAAGATGTTGGCAAAATAGCCCAACATCAGGAACTGAGTTCAGCCTACCTGACTTATTCCTCCCTTTTTAAAAAATTTCCCTTCTGAGGGAAGGGACTAGCAAAGGGAAGCGAAGGCTGTGAAATGTGGGAAGGGACAGGGAAACAATGTAAAGGAATAAAGAGGGAGAGGATAATCTCAACGTAAATGATACAGTTTCATGAATATAAGGGAAACATAGGGAAATATAACCCATAAATGCATATGAGGTTCACTACATATTAATCAAAAGTGCTCATAAACTTTGTAAGTTGTTGAAAGAGTAACCAAAAGTGATGTAATAGTTGCACAATGGACAGAGCAAATGCTGTGTGACTCTGTACCCCACCAACATTTATCAATAAAAGGAAAATCGAAAAAAAAAATTGCCCTTCCCTTTCCACCCCACAGCTGACAGAGTTCCAGCAAATGTTGGCTTGTTCCTGTCAACATTCCAACACTAATAGTGCCTGGAGGGCACAGGGATTAATGGATTGACACAGAGTTAGCACTTTGTCATTTGCCTCGGGTGCTGTTGCCTTTGACTACACTTCCCTGAGTTGGATTTTTTTCTCATACTTTGTGCCGTCTCTCTTCTTTCCCATGTGACTGTTTACTCTTATGATGAGGTGGTGTGCGCTCTAAGAACTGGAGGCCATTGCTTACTGAATTTGAATGAGTTAGGTTTAATCTTGAGGGAAGGGCAGTGGTGCATTGGGAGGGGACGTAGCCCTTAGTTACCCCTGCGCCATTTTTATGACTGTACCGCCTGGTTGTCATCAAGCAGTGTTAAAGCAACACCTGGTGCTTGAGGCTTTGGCTTCAGCTGAATGGGTCAGAGAAGATCAGTGGTAGGGAAGAACAAAACTCTTAATCCATTTATCTGTTAATTGTCTCCTCTATTAGTAACAGTAATTTTGGGGCTAGGGACATACATGTGAAACACTGAACCTTTGCCACACTAGCCTCAAGTTTGTATATGATATTAACTAAAACAGGGAAAATATTAAAAGCGACAAAACAAAATGAATGATCTTCCAAGAAAGATTTGGTTGGTAAGCCGGGCATGGTGGCGCACTCCTGTAATCCCAGCGGCTTGGGAGGTGGAGGCAGGAGGATCGCAAGTTCGAGACCAGAGGCAGTCTGTGTAATTTAGCAAGACCCTGTCTCAAAAAGTAAGGAAAAAAAAATGGTCTGGGGGCACAGCTCAGTGGTCCAGCACTTGCAAAGCATGCAGGCGCAAGGCCCTGGGTTCAACCCCCAATACTGCAAAAAAAAAAAAAAAAAAAAAAAGAAAGATTTGGTTGGTGATGTGGCATGAAGACTTTTCTTATCTGAGTTTTCTTAAGCAATTAGGTCCCCCTTGCTCAGAAACCTCCAATACACTCCATTCCTTTATATGACTACCAAATAAACTGCAAACTTCAGCTTGACATTTGAAACACTGTATTGATATCTACTGCCTTAGAATCATCATTTGCTTTCTTACTATTTGGTAGGTGATCCATAGACCAACAGCATCAGAATTACCAGGAGTTTGTTAAAATGCAGTGGGCCCAGTGTAGACCTGTGGAATCTGCCAGCCATGGTGGTGTGTACCTGTAATCCTAGTGACTCGGTAAGCTGAGGCAGGCGGATCTCAAGTTTGAGGCCAGAGGCAGCCTGCATAATTTAGTAAAACCCTGTCTCAAAAAAGAAAAAAATGGTCTGGGAGGGCAGACCAGTGGTAGAGCACTTGCAAAGTGTGTGCAAGGCCCTAGGGGTTCAACCCCCAAGTACTTGGGGAGGGGATTGTGGAATCAGGACTAGACTTTCAGCAGATAGCCAAATGCTTATATACTCCATGCAGGTTGAACATCTGCCTCCCTCCCCATGCTATTGTTAGTAGAACTGGCTCAGCTGCCACTTCTGTGAACTTGTGCTTTATTTTCCCAGAGTCCTGCCTTTCCTTGAATGATGTGGTTTCCTCAGAAATACACTTGTGTCTCAACTTCTGTCTCTCTCATTCCATTGACCTGGCTTATTAGGTCTCTAAAATGTGCTAGGAACTGTGATTTTGTGATATGACTACCGATTCAAACACGATTAAAGACAAAGATCCTGCCCACTGGAGGACACTTGGGCAATAGGTGTCAAAAACCTTATAGGTGGATTTGCTTTGATTCTATCCTTTTGTTTCTACACTTTCCAAAACCAATAATCAGAACAGAATGTAAAGAAGTACATAAAAGGTTGGTCCCTGCAACATTACTTACAATAGTAAAAATTAATTCATAAATTATGTTATATGGTAAACTATTACACAGTCAAGAAAGTAAAATGTATATGTATCACTCAAGTGAGAATAAGTCAACAATAACAATTAAGTTCTTAAAAATACACACATAGTTCCTGTATACTCCAAGGACTTATAATAATTGAGAAATTCAAATGCACTACTACTAATAATGACAACATTCTCAGTGCATTACATGTTTATCCTTACAAAATCCTATGAAATCAGAATATCATTATTTCCATAAGAAGAATTTGAAGCAAAGAGAAGGTAAGTGACTTGTACCAGGTCATATAGCTAGTGAGGAAACCATGATGTGATGGACACGTTTAATGTAGAGAGCAATCACAAAGCTTTAGGCTGGGAGTCTACAGTTAATGAAGACCTCATAGAAAGTGCTCTGGAAGAATAAGGAGTTTTCCACATGGATAAGACATTCCAGAGCAAGGAAGGACTATATACAATAGCATGAGAGGGAAGATAGCAGAGAAAATTTGGAAAAAAGCTGGAGAGAGAGAGAGGTGGAACAGAAGGATTCAGACTGTATAAGGGCGGGAAGTTGTTGCATGTTGTGCTAAAGATTTGGGGACCTCATACTAGAAGAAGTGGGGAGCAGTTAGAAAATTTTATGGTGCATATGGTGTAATTTAGAAATGGTCAGGTGTAGGAGAAACCTGGAGAAAAGATCAGATAAAAAATTATCTCTGGTTCAGGGGAGAAATGATGGTGCCATCAGATATGGCAGGAACAGTGGGAATTGGCTAGGAAAAGGTATAATAATCACCATGACAGCTTATTGAGCCTTGGATTGTACTAGGGCACTATGCAGGATAAGGACAGATGTTATTAAGTGCTGTCAAGTTGGGTCTGACTCATAACGACCCTATGTATGGCAGAACAAAATACTCTGGCACTGTGCTATGCCCAGCATTATGTCAGTGCTTCTCTGCTATTCATAGGGTATTCAATGGCTGATTGTTTTGAGATTGCTTCAGGAGTGGATTGCGAGATCCTTCTCCAATTTTTATGATGCTGGCAATTGAACCTAGAGAAAATGCAGAGCAGCAATCTACCAACTGAGCGAAATCTCAGGCCAATAACGACAGAAAGAGGCATAGAATATTGTTCCTGGATTAGAGGACTGTTGGAGAGATATGATAGCAATAAAATTGGCATGATAGTAGATTGGGTTGGAAGTGGAAATGAGAAAAAGTAAAGTAGGATGACTGACAGACTTTGTCTTATGTGGCTGTATCAATGTTGTTGTTGTTAGGTGCCGTGGAGTCTGGCTGATTGTTTTGAGATTGCCTCTGGAGTGGATTGCCACACCTTTCTCCTATTCTTGTGGTGCTGGCTTGGACCTCAGAGACTGCAGAGTGGCCTCTACCTACTGAGCTAAATCCCAGCCCTGTATCAATGTTAGTGTCGTTTAATAGGATAAGGAATATACTTAATTGCAGTTTCGCTTCAACAGTTTCAGTTACTTGTGGTCAACCACAGTGCAGAAATACCTAATGGAAAATTCCAGAAATAATATATTCTTAAGTTTTAAATTATACTCTGTTCTGAGTAGCATGATGAAATCTGCTGCCATCCCACTCCCATCTTCCTAGGATGTGAATAAGATTATTCGAAATGGCTTGTATGCTAGGATGTTTATTAGTATATCCGAAAAGAAGTCCAGTGATTTGGGCTTCAGGATTGGTTTAGTCAGCAGTTCAGCTTTGTTGTCCAGGAATATGAGCAGCTATACAGCATTGTGCGGTTTGACTCTGACTTTTTATTTTACTATGACATCACAAATCCAAATAGGGTCTGCCCTGTGTAGAATGAAGGTATTTTGAGCTAGTTTGCAGCCTGCTTGCACCTGGAACAAAGCCAGGGTTGTCTCACAGCAGCCATAATTACTAAGCAATAAATAAACCTTCACTGAAAGCCACTAACATGTGAAGGTTATCTGTTGACTGCTGCAGCTAGATCTAGGGCAGCTGACCAATACAGCTGTGGCCTCTACTTGATTCTCTCATTATCTGCGTGCTCTTTGAGGACCCATGTTATTTTATCTTTGTGTTATTTTTCCAAACCGGCCTGATGTCATTTACGCAATTGGTATGGTTCATTGAACTTGGGGTAAGTGTGGAAAGGTTAGTTCCCTTCTGTCAGAGCAGTGTTTTCTCTGTATGTGATCCTTGAGCTATCTGTATCAGAATCATTGTGGAACTTGTCAGAAATACAGATTCTTAGCCCCACTGCAGGCCTGCTAAAACAGAGCAACAGGGGTGAGGGTCTAAGCAATTTTTAGATGTTTGGGGGCCAGTGGACTCAAAACTAGACAAACATTTCATCAGGATATTATCATTCCCCCTCCCTCCAAATTGGCACATAACAGACATCATTTTTTGTTGCTGTTCTTCCCAGACCAGAGCAACCTTTTTTGCATTGCAAACATTGCTGCCATATGTATATATGTATGTATGTATATATGTGTGTATACATATATAACAAAACCTATGACCCAACATGTTCTCTGTCTCTCCCCTATATATGTATGTATATACACACATACGTACACACAAATATATATAGTTCACAAACATTTGAACAGGTACTCAAGGCAGTATGTGTGTGTGTATATATATATGTTTTGTTTTTTTAACTTTTAGATACTTTGAAATTCTTCATCATAGAGACTACTAATTTGTATTTCAATAGTTTCTTCACAGCATTTCCAATTTTATTATCATCAATCTTTTTAACATTTGCCCATGGTAAACGGTGGCAACTTTTAATTTGTGTTTCACTGATTATTAGCAGGATTAAACATCATTTATGTGTATTAGCCATTTGTAGTTCCATTTCTTACCTGTTTTTATCTTCTGCCTGTTTTGTTCTGTTGGGTTTTTCCTTTTCTTACTGATCTGATGGGTTTTGTTGTATTTTGGATATTTAAATATATGTTGCAGGTATTTACTCACAGCCTAAAAGTGCCCTTTATCTTTGCATATGTTGTCATTTATCATTTGCTTTTACTGTCAGACTTGTGATTATCATTTTTGATTTTTATTTTTAAGCATCTTGTGATTAGCCTATCTCCTTAAATAATTATCCAGGGTTGTGTGTAAAGTCAGGAAATAACCAAATCTCTCAAAATTGTACATATGTAAGAGTTCCAAGGGGCTCTCCTGAATCAAGTGTAAGGTACTTAATCACATGGGTTTATAAATATATCTACTTTGGCTACTTTGAGAAGTGTACTTTCTATGTTCTGAATATGTGTTGGCTCAGTTACTGTGCTCTGAATAATGGAACTGTACCTTGGTAATATCACACCTCCTTATGTTTCTAATTAAATTGTTCTTGTTGTCAGCTGATTTGTTCTCAGCTCCCAAAGGCATAATTTGTTGTTTGGTGCTGTAGAATTGGGTCTGACTCATAGTGACCCTCATAGGGTTTTCAACGGCTGATTATTTTAGGTTTGTGTCTGTAGTGGATTGCCATGTCCTTCTCCTGTTTTTGTGGTGCTAGCGATCAAACCAATGGCCTTAGAGAGTGCAGATTGGCACTCTACCAACTGAGCTAAACCTCAGCCCAAGAGCATAATTGTTGTTGTTGTTGTTAGGTGCCGTCGAGTCGGTATCCGACTCATAGTACAACAGGGGAAACACTATTGACAGTGCTTCTCTGCTGTTCATTGGGTTTTCAATGGCAGATTGATTTTTGGGAGGGGGTTGCCAGGTCCTTCTCCCAAAGAACATAATTAGGGGTCGCTAATCATACATCAGTAGTCTTTGTTCATACATTGATATAATCTATCAACCTCATTTATCCTGATTTTACTATCATGGATATCAATAAAGAATATCTCTGGGTTTCATATGTAAATTCCCAAAGTTTGTTTATAAATTAATTATTTGGAGCTCTGCTTTTATTCTTCCACAGAAATCAGATTCTGGCTTCCAGCAAGCCCCAACAAGCATTGTCTTGGGAAAACACCCTAATCCTAAGTATTCTATGAGCTAAACCTTAGGTAAAGCACTAAGTAGTCTTTTCTCTTTTCTTTTCTGGGGTACTGAGGGATTGAACCCAGGGTGTACCATCACTGAGCTGTACCCCCCTCCCTTTAAAAAAATTTTTAAATTTTAGCATAAGGTCTCACTAAGTTGCTCAGACTGCCTCTAGCCTGGAACTCATGATCCTCCTGCCTCAGCCTCCTGAGTCGCTGGGATTACAGATGTGCCCCACCATGCCTGGCCAACTAAGTACTCTTTGAACTAAACCTAGAAAGTATCATTTATCATATTGTTTTATTTTTTTGTTTTTGTTTTTGTTTTTTTCCCCCAGTTATAGAGGTACAGATAGAGGGAACAAGCCTTCATTCCTCTGGAGAGCTGAGACCATGTAGGGGGGTTGTGGGGGAACAGGGAGTAGGGTATAAATGTTAAAACTATAGACGTGATGAATCATTTGTTCTCCAGTGTTCTGTAAGAACAAAGGTAATTTGTATTCACTCATTATTCTTTAGCTCATGCTGTCTCTGTTGTAAGTCCATTGTTTGTGAGGCTGACTTACCTTATGTAGCCATGGTTACCTTCCTGGGATTGCAGGTTTTCTCCTTGCACTGAGCGGTCCGAACACAATGGCCAATAGTATTGCTCTCAGTAATTGCACAAATTAAAACCCGTTGATGAAAACAGCTAGCAACTTTTAAGTCAGTTTTGAAATACCTACCCTAAGCCACAAATCCTCACTCCTCAGCACATGTCCCCAGGTATCCTGTGGTCGCAGGGGTGTTGTAGGGATGGTGGAGAATGGGCTTTGTTCTGTGGTGGTCATCTGTCCTGCTGTTCCCTGGTCCCTGTTGAGGACTCAGATGTATACCCAGCATAGCTCCAGAGAGAACTGTAGAGCTTGGCTTCTGCATATCTAAGAAGCAGCTGGGGGAGTTTGGTAGTAATGTAGGCCTTCCAGCTCCATTCCCAGCTATTGGATACAGGGGGTCCAGACAGTTCAGCAATCCCTAGTTTGTCCACAGGCATCCCAGGTAATGTTGTTGCAGATTGACCCTTTGTTGTTGTTAGGTGCCATCAAGTTGGTATCCAACTCATAGCGACCCTACGTACAATAGGTGAAACACTATTGTCAGTGCTTCTCTGATGTTCATAGGGTTTTCAATGGCAGATTGATTTTTGGGAGTGGGTTGCCTGGTCTGTCTTGCAAGCCTACAGCACCTGGCGTTCCTAGGAGGTCTCCCATCCAAGTACTAACCAGGCCCGACCCTGCTTAGCTTTGGAGATCTGACAGGATCCGATGACACAGGGCTACGGCTGCAGGCAGATTGTCCCTAGACCAGCAGAAATCCTGCTCTGGAATGTTTCACTCCTGTGTTGTTTTTCCTCAAGTGTGATTCACAAAGGTAATTCTTGGGTCACTTGCTTCTGTGGATGAGGCTGATGTACTCCCTCAGGGTACTGGGGAACAATTTTATGTTGCTGAAGAGGTAATTGAACAAGTGGATCCCAAAAGTCCTAAAAATCCTGAAAGAATTATTTAATTTTATTTAGAATTTTTTTTTAATTGGAAATTGACAAATTATAGTTGTATATGTGTATGGAGTGTGGAGGGATGTTATGAAGTGAAATGCACCATGCAGAAGCAAGCACGGTGGCACATGTCTGTAATCCCAGTGGCTCGGGAGGTAGAGGCAGGAGGATCGCAAATTCAAGACCAGACGCAGTCTGTGTAATTTAGCGAGACCCTGTCTCAAAAAGTAAAAAATGGGCTAAGGGAGCAGCTCAGCGGTACAGCACTTGCAAAGCATGGAAGCGCTAGGCCCTGGGTTCAACCCTCAGTACCACCAAAAAAAACCCCAAAAAACAAGAAAAAAACAACGCATGCATAGAAAGAGAAATACTACATGCTCTCGCTTCTATGTGGACTCTAAAACAAGCAGAGTTTATGAAGCAGCGAGTAGAATGGTGGTTACCAGAGAGCCATGGGGGAATTGGGGAGATGATGGTCTAAGGGTATAAAATTTCAGTTAAACAAGAGGAAGGAGGGTTTCTTTTCTTTTTGAGATTTATTGGACAATTTGGTGAACATACACTAGTCAACAATAATGTTGTACATTTCCAAATCAATAAGAGAGTAAATTTTAAATGTTATTACCATAAAAATGATAAATATTGAAATGACAGATATAGTAAATGGAAAACTATAGAAGTTCTTCAAAAATTAAAAAAGGATTTTTAATATGCTTCAGGAAGCATTTTCTTTTAACAAGCAGTTTGTTTCTGAGAAGTTTAATTATTGTGGTTTAACAGTGAATAGTTTGCACCTTTGAATATTCATTTACTGGAAAACCACTAACAGGAGTAGTAATAAGACACCCACATAATATATTTCACTTTCTGTCATTTTAAATTAAAATGAACAATTTGATGAAAATATTTATCAAGACCATGGATAATTAATGTTATTTGAGAATCGACTTGGATTTTTTGCCAAGTTTGTAGTTTTAGGACCTACTGTTCTCTTTGGTGCCTAGCTTTACAGATGCCGTTTTATAGATCCTTTTAGCTCCTGCAACATTTCTTTGTAATGAGCATCTGTTAACAACCCAGGAGGAAATGCTTGGTATCATCTGATCAGGATTTATTTCCTAAGGCAGAATCAAATGCTGAGATTTCCAGGGGGTTATCTGACTCTTCTGATTTTCTTTATGATACAAAACTCATGGTCATTTGGTATTTTTCAAGAGAAATATAAGCTTGGAGGTACTTTGCTTTGGTGAAAATTGGCAGTCCCTGTATTTTTCTTGCAGAAATTAATGCAATGAGTCTATTATTCCTAATATTTCTTGTGCTATTTTAGCTTAACTTACAACAGGGATTTTACAGGTTTCAGGTTTACATTATCCCAGAAAATATTTTATTTCTCTCTACATACAGATTGGGTAAATGTTTAATACTGTGTAGTGACAAAAGACTCTTGTATTCATTTATTTGATCACTTCTGTATTTCCTTCGAAGAGAAGGAAATTACTACTGTGCTCTTACTTTAATCAAGAACAGTCGTTAGTCTTCTTGTATTTGAAAAGTCCAGTCCTAGGTATTCCATGTTTCACTAAAATACCCAGCCACCACCCAGAGGTGACTTTTAAAGAAAATACAAATGGAGCAAATTAAGGGTAAGATGACACTTCTCATGATTTCAATCTTGAATTCACAGTTAGCACTTGTTTTTCTTTTTCAAAGATCCCGAGTGATGTTTGATGTTTCTTTTCTTTTTTATGTTTTTTCCTTTCCTTTCCCCCCCCCCCTCTCTCTCTCTCTCTCTCTCTTTATTTTTGGCAGTATGGGGGGCAGACTGAACCCAGGGCACTCCATCACTGAGCTGCACTCTCAGCCCCTCTTATTTTTTCTTTCGAGACAGGGTTTCACTAAATTGGGCAGGCTGTGTCTGGCCTGGAACTTACCATCCTCCTGCCCCCTGAGTTGCTGGGGCTACAGGCAAGTGCCATGGCACCTAGCTAAGTGATAGTTCTTAACATGCCTGTCACCCCAGAGATTTGCGAGGCTGAGGCAGGAGGATTGAGAGTTCCAGGCTAGAGGCAGCCTGCACAAATTAATAAGACCCTGCCTCAAAATAAAAAATAAAAAAGGGGCTGGCTTGCAGCTCAGTGGTAGAGCACTTGCAAATTATGTGTGATGCTCTGGCTTCAACCCACAAGTACCACAAAACAAAACAAAGTATAGTGGATTTAATTTTAAGTACTTAGTGGAACATTTGAAGTAACTAAAGATAACCATGCTATTTTGCAAAGCAGTTTTAGGTGAATAAAGTTGATCCTTAGTTTTCATTTATATAATTTCTTTGTGAGATTTTTGCCAAAGTTTCAAGGCTCTTTTGAGGTTATTGAGTTTATAAGAATTCCTCAAAAAGCATTTTTATCTTTCATGTATTCATTCATTAATTGTATGAGCCAAGGTCTTACTCTGTGGCCCAAGCTGGTCTTGAACTCCTGTGCTCAAGCACACCTGGGATTACAGGTGTGCCCCTCCATACCAATATCTACTGTGAGCCTGTGCTGGGATTTAGCTCAGTTGGTAGAGCACCGCTCTGCAGTCTCTGAGGTCCTGAGTTCGATTCCCAGCACCACAAAAATGGGAGAAGGACATGGCAACCCACTCCCGAGGCAATCCCGAAACAATCAGCCAGTGAAAACCCTAAAAGGGTCGCTATGAGTTGGACATGACTCGATGTCCCCTAACAACCACAACACTGTGAGCCTGTAGTCTGTGCTTTGGGTGGTGCCTGTTTTGATTCTTCTCAGTATCTGTCCCTTCTCCTTTTAAAAAAGAACATGTAGAGGGGCAGTGATGAATATTATTTATTCAAAGTCTACTTGAAGCCTCCTGGGGACCCTCATTAGGATGGGCTGTCTTTTAGTGTTTGGTGGCTTTTCAGCCTTTCCTCCTGTGACCTGTCTTAGGGTCAGAAGTGCTTTCTGCTTGTGGATAGCTCCAGAATCCTGACAGCAACCCATGAGTCCACAGCAAGCAAGTAGATGTGCTCAGAGGCTTAGGGATGTTTGTTTTTAGTTTAAAATTTGAATTTTTATGTCATCTGCTTCATCTATGAATTTTAAAAATTAGCAGAAGTTCATTGGCCCAGAGCCTTAGGAAGGCAGAAAAGGTCAGTTATGGGCAGGGAAAAAAAAAGAAAGGTGAAATGCAGACTTGAATTACTGGGCCTGCACATTGGCTGTCAAAGGGCTCCATCCATCTGGCATGGCAAATGATGAGATGGTGGGAACGGTGGAGGAGGATATATTGTGAAGTAATAATATGTGATTGCTAATTTTCTTTGAAACTCTTTCTCTGAAGCTCTTCAACTCTTCATTTACTTGGTATCTTTGTGAAGGAGCTGTGAGGAAAACAAGATCTCTGTGTCTTAAATTTGTTTTATAGGAACCTATTACAAATGAGGGCTGGGATTTACCTCAGTTGGTAGAGCGCCGCTCTGCAGTCTCTGAGGTGCTGATTTCGATTCCCAGCACCACAAAAATGGGAGAAGGATGTGGCAATCCACTCCCTAGGCAATCCGGAAACAATCAGCCATGGAAAACCCTATGAGGGTTGCTATGAGTTGGACAGGACTTCATGACACCTAACAATAACATTACAAATGATTGTTTAACGTTGTTGTTCCCAACTTTGTACATCACACTTCAAGAAAACAACTGTCATCGTTTGTCAAAATGTGAATTCAGAGTCTTGCCTGGAGCACTCACAGATCCTAGATGTAATCTGGATATAACCCTTCCATTTGATCAAAAGACAGTTAAAATGGGTACCAAGATGAGGTTACTGAAGGAAGATTCCCTTGCGTCTGATAGTCTTGCTCTCCTCTTCTTTCTGCTGACTTTCCATGCGTGTTGGTGGACGCCAGCGTGGTGATGCTGGGGCTCTGCTTTGAAGCCCCCTGCTATCTATCCATTAAGGCCGATCTGGACTCCAGCCTTGGGGAGCAGCAGTGCGCCCATTTGCTCTGGTCTCTGGGGAGCTGCTTTCAGGAAATGGGCAGAGTGAATAGACGGCAGCTGGTGGGAAAATGAGAATGGACCCCCAGGGGCTTCTAAAAAGGCCATGAATTCAGCTCTTGGCTCTTTTGCTTGCACAATTAAAACCCAGCCAGCAGCAGGCTAGATAATGGCGAGGTGAGGGGCTGGCTCTTGCTTTTTGCTACTGTCTTCTCCCTAACCTTGTGGTTCACTTCCTCCTTTAGCCCTTGGTTTTGGAAACTGAAGATTGGCCTCCCAGTTATCCCACTGGCCTCCTGGCTGTATTTGCTTCTCATTACTCTTGAGAGGCTTTCTGTTTTAATTTTACTTGACATTATTACTGCCTTTGGGCTATCTATCCAGTTAGCCTGTCCAGAGGATAGAGCTGGTTGTAGGGGGTACATCGCTGCCCACTTCTGCCTGAGCCTCAGTGTTTCTTGCATTTGTTCACGTGTGGGCTTGTGTCACATATTTTTAAAGGGAAAAATGCACACACTAGCATTTGGATCTCCCTCTTTTTTGGCCAGGAAAACTGAAAGAATGGATAGTTTTGTTTGTTTTTAGGTGATGGAAATTTCTTAATTATAAGGGGAAGTCTTAATTATAGTGGAAGAGCAAAGCATATTTGGATGAGCTGCACTAACAGGGAACAATATAGAGCGACAAATTACATGTTAACCTTATTAGCATCTCACTAACAACTTATTGGTACTTGAAAGCAGCAGAAGTATAATTATGGAAAAAGAGGAGTGTGAATGGAGAGCTTTTCATTAAATAGATGTGGAAAAATGTAGACATAGAAGTGTGTATTTGTATGCATATGTTTCTGTGTCTATATTAGTTTCCTATAGCTTCTGTGACCAATTTGGTGCCTTAAAACAACAGAAATTTATTTCCTTACAGTTCTAGAGGCCAAAAGTCCAAAAGGAGCCTTAGGGTCTCCAATCAAAGTGCTAGTGGACAGTGGTGCCTCTGGAGACTTTAGGCAGTCATCTCTTTCCTTACTGGTTCTAGCTGTATTCATTGGCTTACGACCCTTCCTCCATCTTCAAAGTCAAGAGCATTCTCATCTTTTCTGCGAATCTGCTTTTCTGTGCATCTGTCATGCAACTTTTTTTCTCCTGTTTTGGATCTCCCTTTGTTTCCTCAGGACACATGTGATTGCATTTAGGGCCCACTTGGATCATCCAGAAGAGTTCTTCCATGTCAAAGAATTTAACTTAATCATACCTTCAAAATCTGTGTCATATAAAATGATATTTACAGGTTCTAGAGATTAGGTTATAGACATCTTGGAAAGGGCCTTTATTCATCCTGCCACTGTGTGTGTGTGTGTGTGTGTGTGTGTGTGTGTGTGTGTGTGTGTGTGTGTGTGTGATTAAAATTCCCTGGCTCTGTCCACTGAGCTGGCCTACAAGCTGGCTATATCCCCATTGCAGTAGGTGTACCTAATATTCACATCTTGGATCTAAATTACATTCTTCACTGAAAGAAACTAGATTTTTGGGTTTATTTTTAAAGAAACGGTTCATTCTACCACAGATGAAAAATACAGCAGAAACTTACAACATCCTTCTGTACCGGAAAGTAACGAAGTCTCAGAGACTAATGAGACCTGTGAAAAAGGCACAGGAGCCAGCTGAAAAAGGCTCCCACTGGCTAAAACTGGGCAACTTGTACATTAAAATCAACAATGAAAGTAGTGGATAACACTTGAGGAAAGTAGTAAATTCAGCCCATAATGATAAAAATAAATTTATAAGTTGAAAGTTTGATTAGGAGTAGTATCCTTGTATATTTGCTAATGATCTTTCCACAACCTATCTGTTAATTACAAAGAGAAAAGGTTTAAGTTGGCAATGGAGAAACCTGGCTGATCAAAGCAGATATGATCAGTAATAGGACAAATCAAGAACATGTGCTGCTGGATAGACTGCAAAGAGAAGAAGAGCATGACTTCTGAGACATTCTGTTCGAAGGTGCATGATCTGAATTTAATCACGAGGAAACATAAAGATAAACCTAAGCTGAAGAACATTCTAAAAAATAGCTGCCATGTAATTTTCAAATGATATTATGGTTGTGAAAGTTAGGAATATGCTGAATGGAATGTGGTAGTGGAGACGAAATAGCCAGTTGGTAGTTTATGCTTCACTATTGGAGGATACTGGAGACGAATATTGAATTTACCATTGACTGCCCAAAGAACCAACAGATTCGTCCCAGAAGAAGTACAACCAAAGTGCTCTGGAAGCTATAATGGCTAGACTGTGTCTTATGCATTTTGGACATGTTGTCAGGAGGGACCAATCCTTGGAGAAGGACATCATGTTTGGGAGAGTGGCGGGTCAATGAAAAAAAAGGAAGACCCTCAACTGGACGGATTGACACAGTGTATACAACAATGGGCTTAAACAAAAAAGATATTATGCCTGGCCGAATGTTGGGGAGTGTTTCATTCTGTTTTACATAGGGTCACTATGAGTTAGACCCAACTTGACAGAACCTAACAAACACCTGGAGGATCTAGTTAGGTCATGTATTAGTGGACTCTTGAATTAATTATTGAGTTCATTCTTGGTTTGGTTGCATTTCTTGGTGAAAACCCTTGAGCCCTATTGAATGCAGAGTTAAGTATATACTGGGGGAAGGGGGGATAAATCTAAGCATCCTAACAACTAGCATACAAATCCTACTCTCCACTATGACATCTTTATCTTTGGTTGTGTCTGGTGACCCCCAGGCCAGAGATGATCTTTGAAAAACCTCTCTTCTTCTCCCTGGGAAGGGCATGGTTGCCAAGTGGAGTAGAGACAAGTGTCTAGGGAGCTAGCTGCAGTCCTCTTTGGTCTGGCCATTCCCTTTGCCCTACTTCATGAGTTTCCCGGGTGCCCTCTTTGCTTGGCTTTGAGCATTCTGTGGTATGGACTGAATTGGTTCTTTGCTTTCTCCAGGTCTTCCTGGGGTTTGCTGTGCCAGTTATTAGACCATTTGCTTAAAAAAATGTGCTCTTTTCTTCTCTTCTGGGTTTGTGCATTTATAACAAAGTCTCTTTACTGTGCTTTTAATGGTTTTGGAAGAACACAAATGTAGATGTGTATTCATTTTGCTGTCTTACCTAGAAAAAGACAAGTGATTAATTTTTTTTTTTGCATTATAAGCCCCTGTTCCTCAGTAATCCTGATACAGACTTGAACGTACAAAATAGAAGTGGGCTGTTGTGGTTGCAAAGCTGGTTGCAAAGCTGGTTGCAAAGTTGGGATTGAGGAATAAGAATCCTTTCTGCTCAGCCATCCTGAGTTGGCTTTCCAGCCACTCCATCTCTAAACCTGGCTGGCTTCAGCTAGAACTGAGTGAATGACCACCTTTGCCAACTTTCATCTCTGCATACCCACGTTGCTACATGGAATAAGGATATACCCTCTCACCCATCCCCTTTTTCCAATTAAAAGGAAGCAGCAGGGACTTAAGTTACCTGTTAGGCTAGCAACTTGCTTTTTGCCCTCAGTTATTTCCCTAGTGTATTCATTTGCTAGGCCACTGTTATACAGTGCCACAGAGTTAGTGGCTTAAACAGCAGAGGTTAACTTATAGTGCTGGAGATGAGGAGTCCATGATCAAGGTGTTGACAGGGTTGTTTCTTTGAAGGCCTCCTTGCCTTGAAGATGGCCACCTTCTCCCTATATCTTCATATCATTTTTGCTTGTGTTTGCCTGTGTCCTGATCTCTTCTTAGAAGGACACCAGTTGCTCTGGATTCGGATCCACTCTGGTGATGTTATTTTAATTCGGTTATCTCTCTGAAAGACCCTGTCTCCGAATCCAGTTGCCGCTGAGGTACAGGGGGTTAGGTCTTTTTCACATGCATTTTGTGGGGACACAATTCAGCCTGTACTGCCTAACCATTGCCTTTTGCAGCTTTGGCGCTGCCTGCTCTCGGGTGGTGTGTGCAGTGCCCTGTTTCCATGGTCCTGGCTTCTGCTAGGTGATGGGAGCAGATGGGATTAAGCAGGATCAAGCGTGGTGTGCAAATGTTGGAATTAAGTGTTCGTTTCGAGTGGGCTGTGAAATATTATTTTCATAGTCTTTAATTTAGCTTTTAATCTTTTCTGGCCCAGAGCACTTTCTAATACTCAACTGACTGATGTAGAGGCTCTCATATTCTCCAGACATCATATTGAAGTTGAAGTAATTAGGCAACCGTGGAGCCTGCTGCCTGCCTCAAGCCCTAGTCTGAAGCCCTCTCCCCACCCTCCCTCCTCTGCCCCCAACCAGCCCTTCCCACATCGATGGAAAATTACTTCTACTTGTGAAATTTGCTTGTAGCTCTCTGCATTGTCCTGCTGACTATAGCTTGGCAATTAAAATAATTATTTGACATTAGTAGTGCTTCTCTTGTATATAAAATTGGTAAGTATGATCAGTGACATATTAAGAGTTGGATAAGGTCAGTGAAATTTTTTATAAATTTGAAAAGGTATGTCAGAGGTGAAGTTGAGAGTTTTTTTGTCCCATCAATGTAATGATGGGCTTGTGTCTGTATAGGGTGTGTGTTGGTGATCATGCTATTGCAATTTTATGATAAAGGTTTGCATGATAGTTCCTTAATTAAATATCTATGAACATCGTTCAGATATTGAATAGTCAGCCCGGGGCGGTGGCGCATGCCTGTAATTCTAGCAGCTGGGGAGGCAGAGGCAGGAGGATTGCAAGTTGGAGACCAGAGGCAGTCTGCATAACTTAGCGAGACCCTGTCTCAAAAAGTGGAAAAAAAAAAAAAAAAAAAAAAAGGGCTGGGGCACAGCTCAGTGGCCCAGCACTTGCAAAGCATGCAAGCGTGAGGCCCTGGGTTCAACCCCTCAGTACTGCAAAAACAAACAAACAAACAAAAAAAGAAATTGAATAATCATTGTGCTTCAGAATTAGAGGAAACCTTACACATAAATTTAAGGACAGATTGAGTATCCCTTATCTGAAATGCTTAGGACCAAAAGTATTTATGATTTTGATTTTTTTTTGTATCTTAGAATATTTGCATATACATAATGAGACATCTTGGGGATGGTACCCAAGTTTAACATGAATTGCGTTTACGTTTCATATACACTTTATATATCTACCCTGAAGGTGATTTTATATATTTTTGTGTGCCTGCATTTTGACTGTGACCTGTCATATGAGGTTAGGTGTGGGATTTTTTCTCTTTCCCTCTCCTTCCTTCTTCTAGTACTGGGGCCTGACACATACTAGGCAAGTAAGTGATTTACCACTGCGACACCCCACCAACCCCCCATTTTTTAATTTTTATTTTGAGACAGAGTCTCTCTAAGTTGCTCAGGTTGCCTCTGGCCTTGAACTCATGATCCTCTTGCCTTAGCCTCCCGAGTCACAGGGATTCCAGGTGTGTGCCACCGTGTCCAGTTTCTCTGATTCTTAATATGATTTATGTTCCTAAAATGACTGTGATAAAACAAAAAGAATGTATTTTATTCAATTAGTAATACAGAATGGAAAAGTAGTACTGAATTTTGTGGTTCTTTCATAAAGCTGATTGTTTCAAATATAATTTTTCAAAGACCTGCAAAAATCTTTGTAGAAATGTGTGAGGATTTATAAACCTTGGTATGGAAAGAGGAATATCAGTGGGGGTTACAGCCTTAAGAATAACTACTTATGTAGAATGAATTTTATTTCACGTAGCAAAATGGGGGATATTAACTGCTTAGATTTAGGCCTGGATGTTGAGATATTGGGCACCTACAAGTGTCAGAACATAGAGTGCTTTGTCAGAGTGAAACCTTTAGTGTGTTTTACTGCTACATAGAGCAACATTTCAAAAACTGTTACTCTTTTGTGAGAATCTGAGTTACTTTGATCACTGCTTCACTCTTCAGCATTAGCCCCTGCAAGGCTCAATACCCACAGTGTTGCCTGAGGACCTGCATGCCTGGAACTGTTGAGGAATGTGGAATCTCTAGCTCCATTTTAGACATGCTCAGTCGATAGTTTAACAAGATTTTAGAAGCTGGGCATGGTGGTGCATGCCTGTAATCCCAGCAGCTTGGAAGGCGGAGGTGGGAGGATCGCAAATTGGAGACCAGAGGCAGTCTGCATAACTTAGTGAGACCCTGTTTCAAAAAAGTAAAAGAAAAATGGGCTGGGGGTGTAGCTCGGTGGTCCAGCACTTGCAGAGCATGCAAGCGTGAGGCCCTGGGATCAACCCCCAGTACTCCCCCGCCACAAAAAAATTTCTAGGTGATTTTAATATATAACAAAGTATGAAACAATTTTGATCATGACCCCCACAGAAATACACTGTAAATTATGACTCAATGTACACACACACACACACACACACACACACACACACACACTTCTTGTTAGGTGCCTTCGAGTCAAGTCCAACTTATAGGGACCCTATGTACAACAGATGAAACACTCCGAAAACTGTGTCATGCCAGGCACTGTTGTCAGTGCTTCTCTGCTATTCATAGGGTTTTCAATGGCAGATTGTTTTGGGAGCGGGCTGCCAGATCCTCTTCTCTAGCTTGCAGCACCTGGTATTTCCAGGTGGGCTCCCATCCAAGGACCAATCAGGCTGGCCCTCCAAGATAGGCGGGATGGGATGCCAGGGTGCTGTGGCTGCAGAAGCATGCACACACACACACACACACACACACACACACACACACACACACACTCACACACACACCTTAGAAGTTTTATAAAATAGTGTTTACCTTATTGTATGCTTTCTCTTCTGGTATTCTGTTGTATTCTATTAATGATATGTGTGTGTGCATAAACTTTTATATCAACCTGGTCATGATTCACTGAGCTGATTACACAAGTCATTAGTCAGCCATGAGCTGCAAATTAGGAACAATGCCCTTGAGCAGAGTCTCCTAATCTTTGCTGCAGCATGTCCCCTTTCAACAACTTAGTAAAGTTTTAGATCTTTCTTCAGCAAACACATATAGTTACATACATAGAATTGCAAAAGAAACCAATTACAATCCTCCTCCATGCTCTCCATGGGAGATTGGTTCTGGGATCCCTTCAGATACCAGTATCCATTGATGCTTAAATCTCTGTATAAAATGTCATTGTCATCAAGAATTATTTTTATCTAAGCTATGCAATCCTCCTGTATACTTTTAAATTATTTCCAAATTACTTATAATATCTAATATAGTATAAACAGTTGTTATATTTTATTGTTTAGAGAGTAATGACAAGAAAAAAAAAGTCTGTATAGATGTAACCTGTACAATTGCAACCTTATTTATTTATTGACTATTTTCATTTTTCTTTCTTTCTTTCTTTCTTTCTTTCTTTCTTTCTTTTTTTTTTTTTTTAATGGTACTGGGGGTTGAACCCAGGGCCTCACTGCACTTGCATGCTTTGCAAGTGCTGAACCACTGAGCTGCCACCTCCAGCCCATTTTTCTTTTATTTTCTTTTTTGAGACAGTGTCTCGCTAAATTACACAGACTGCCTCTGGTCTCGAACTTTTGATCCTCCTGCCTTGGCTCCTGAGGCACTGGGACTACAGGTGTGCACCACTGCACCCAGCTCTGAATATTTTCAATATATAGGTGATTGGGGCCTGGGGTTTAGATCATTTTGTAGAGTGTTATGGGCTCTCTGAGGACCTGGGTTCGACCCCCAGCACTACAAAAATGGGAGGAGGACATGGCAATCCACTCCTGAAGCAACCTCAAAACAATAAGCCATTGAAAATCCTATGAGGGTCGCTATGAGTCAGACTTGACTTGACAGCACACAACAACAGCAATAGTTGATTGGATCTGTGGATGTAGAACCTGCAGATAGGGAGGACCAACTATTTATTGACTACCAGAAATATTCATTTTGTGATATTTATTTATTGGTAATAACTACTATTTTTTTATGACTTCACTGATAATTACTTTGTTGATAGCAATGACTGTCATTTTAAACTAAGGATGAGTATATATAATATTTCAAAATATCTGCTGTAACTTGTATAATATAAAAACGATATCTATGATATCTGTTGGTGATAATATTATAGTTACTGCTAATACTGTAGCTTGATATCTACATTCATATTTGAAAAGAGCTACTAAATTTTACCTTAAGTAATAAAGGTATAAATTTTTCCCCTTTCTGATTTTAGATTTACAGAATTCTATTGATGGGCCCCCTGTGAACCTGAAGTTAAGAATTGTTGTTCAAATGGAATCGTTCTTTAGAGAATAGTTCACAGGCTTTAAGTTGAGACTTTAAGCCTAAAAATTATTTTCCTAGAGTTACTAAAACGGGCTGGGATTTAACTCAGTTGGTAGAGCACTGCGCTCTAGTCTCTGAGGTCCTGGGTTCAATTCCCAGCACCGCAAAAATGGGAGAAGGGCCTGGCAATCCACTCCCAAGGCAATCCCGAAACAGCCATTGAAAACTCTATGAGGGTCACTATGAGTCGGATACTGACGCGATGGCACCTAACAACAACAACAACAACAACAACAAGAGTTACTAAAAGCTTTTGCTTCCTAGGTGGCATCCTTTATGTTTACTTTGTTCTTGTTATTATTAGTTGCCATCAAGTTGGGTCCGACTCATAGTGACCCTATGTACAACAGAATGAAACACTCCCTGACACTGTGCCATGCCTGGCATTATGTCAGTGCATCTCTGCTGTTCATAGGGTTTTCAATGGCTGATTGTTTTGGGGTTGTTTTGGGGAGTGGACTGCCACATCCTTCTCCTGTTTTTGCGGTGCTGGGGATCAAACCCAGAGCCTCAGAGAGTGCAGAGCAAGCACTCTGCCAACTGAGCTCAACCCCAGCACCATGCTAATGGATTTTGTCTTCACAATGTTCTTTTTGGGCATTTTAGTGAGGCTCTGGGAGGTTACCTGTAAGCCCAAGTGCTAATGTTTTTCTCTAGTCTCCCTCATCTCAATACACACAGCTAGTTAGTTGCTCAAGCCACCCTCCTGGGAGTCATCCTTTGGGTCATGGGTTCTGGATTTGGGCTGTATGAGCTTGAATTTAGGATCTGGAATTTATTAATTGTACAACCTTGAGCAGATTACTAACCTGCTCATTGACTCATTTCTCCGCTTATGAGATGGGAAGGTTAGCAGTTGTCACTTCAGAGGACTGTTCTGTACATTAAAGGAAATGTTCTGTGTATTGCATTGGAATATCGCCTTGCAGAAAATAAGTGGTTATTGAATGTTATCCATGACAATTTTCTTGGATAGCGCCTCTTCCCTCCTTCCTTACATCCTAATTCATCCACTTTTGCCTGTTTCCATTGCTATCAACCTATAGGCTATACTGTCTCTTGGACTTTTAACTCTTTCTTCATCACACTTCTAGCCCATTTTCTGTATAACAACCAGATGATCTTTAAAAGTGTAAATGAATAATCTTTAAAAATGTGAATGAATCACCGTATTTTTAAAATCCCTTCAGTGGCTTTCCATCAAGCTTTGATTAAAGTGCCCCTTCCTTTCCCTGATTTACACACCTGTGTTTGGTCCCTGCCTCCTCTACTAGTGCCACTGTTGTCTCTTCAGGCCTTGAGCTTCCCATTCACTCTGTTTCTCTGGCCATGTTGGCCTTCCCTAAATGTTTGCACAGGCTAGCCCTTCCATACTTCATGGCCACGAGAATGGGCCTCCCTCTGCTTAGGGGGACCTTGCTGTCCTTCCCCATCCACTCATCCTTCCTGAGCCTCTCTTCCCTCTCATCTCTGCAGGTATTATAGCCTCAGAGAACCTTCCCCAATGACCTCCCCTAAATTAGGGCACCTACTAGGGGAACCCTTTGGCCCAGTTCCTCTTTTTCCAGCCGGAAGCTCCGCAAACACATCAGAAGTTAATATTTGCTCTCTGTTGGAAAAAAGGCTAATTAACCTGCGATTATTAAGCACATAACACTAAGAAGCGTGCACACCTTTTTCAGTAAGATAAATTTTACACGTTGTGAACATTTAATGATAATAAAGCTATTTTAAGAAACTGCTGTCTCAAAATTGTGCAAGTTAGCTCTTTTATAATGGCGCTGAAGAACAAAGGAGCTCAGCCAGGGCTGATGGAGTTGTGATTGGGCTTTCTCACCATCACCAATCATTTCTGCCCCACAGGCTGTAACAGAAAGTCAGAAGAGTTTGTTCTTTGAAATAGTTACTTCCTAGAACCCTTCATGACCCCCAAAAGTGAATGATCGGTTGTTGGTCCATTCAGAATTAGATCTCATAATCAGAAGATGCTGTTCCAGGTCAAGTTTCTTTGTGTTTTAATTTTTTTTCCTGGCAACTTATTTTCAGTTAGTCCTATGCCAGAGAAGGAAACCAGTCTTGATTTTTGGCAGTTGCCTAAAGCAGCCAGGAAGGTGGTCTTAGGAATTCAGAATCCTGATGGGAAACACTTTCATTCTCAGCTCTGTAGCTTTTCCTTCAAATAAGGGGGGTTTTGGAATTACAAAGGACACTGAGGTAGATGCTCAAATTTAGGGAAGTTGGTTTAAATGGGATGCTTGTAAGTTCCATTCATGTCCTGTTTGGCTGAATTCTGTTTCTGAGTCTATAAAAATGTGATCTCTTTTGGAGAAAGACTACTTTCTTTTTAGTGTTCTTTAATAGAATCCACACAGAGAAATATTTTGGTTATGGACTGGGTAATGATATTCACATGGAAAATGATACATTAAAGACAAAACACAATTTTCTAATTGCTAAAAAAGTTAACATAAACTTAATTTGTAAAACAATTTATCATAAATCTGCACCACCATCAAGGCAAACTTTTTGTTTTCCTTATTGCCCCATTATTGTTGTTAGGTGCTGTTAAGTAGAATCTGACTCATAGCAACCCTATGTACAACAGAACAAAACACTCCCCCAATCTGTGCCAGGCACAGCCCATTGTTTCCCCATAGATGTTCATGTGTATATTCTTTTTTGTACATGTTATCATGCAGTGATAATTTTGTATTCTGATTCTTTTCCTTCTTTTTCTTTTTCTTTTTTTGCAGTACTGGGGGTTGAACCCTGGGCCTCATGCTTGCATGCTTTGCAAGTGCTGTACCACTGAGCTGTACCTCCAGCCCATTTTGTTTTTTACTTTCTGAGACAGGGATTCACTAAATTACCCAGACTGCCTGTGGTCTCGAACTTTTGATCCTCCTGCCTCTGCCTCCCCAGTGGCTGGGATTACAGGCATGCACCACTGCTCCCAGCATAGTCTAATTATTTTCATGTTATGTTTTTCATGTCTCACTTTTGGGTGGTTATATAGTAGTCTAGCCTGCAGCTAATGCCCTGTGGCATCCCATCCCATCAGATCTTGGAAGCTAAGCAGGGTCGGGCCTGGTTAGTACTTGGATGGGAGACCACCTGCGAACACCAGGTGCTGTAGGCATGGGAGGCGGACCCAGCAACCCACTCCCAAAAAACAATCAGCCATCGAAAACCCTATGAGCAGCAGAGAAGCCCTGACAATAGTGTTTCGTCTGTTGTACATGGGGTCATTATGAGTTGGATACCTGACTTTATGGCACCTAACAACAACAACAACAACAACAACAACAACAACAACAACATAGTAATCTATCAAGAATATATGTCATAATTGCATGATCATTCCTTTATTGGATAATTTATTTTGTGATTGTTTTTCATAATGTATTTTTAATGATGTCTTTGTTTTGTTCTCATTTTGCAGGCAGAGACATTTGTTTGGGTCAACAATGCATCAGCACATTCCCAGAGTGTTGCCAAAGCCAAATATGAATTTTTATTTGGCAGATCTGAAGAGAAAACTCCAGATACTAGTAAGTGTTTCCCAACCCCCTCCAGCAGGTAAAACAATCTGTAGTGCGACTAATTTCTGAGTACTTTTCCTCCACATGCATTACTTCCTTCTTAGCCCTTCGAAGTCTGTTTGCACTAATTGGGAGCACTCTTCCTAAGACGTAGCATTCAGACGTTTTGGACATAGTTCTTTTAGCCTATTGGTGGTTTCAAGTCAGAATTTTTCTGAAGGTTTATAATTTAATGGATAAAGATCTCAGATTCATGCTTGATACACAACAAGTGCTATAAAAATATTTGCTTCTATTATTGTTGTGATATTGAGGGTGGCTGCCATCGTCATATCCATCCCTAACTTTGGAGGCTGACGTTTGAAAGTCCATTACTTGACTGTCCTTGACTGTATCATTATCTGACCGTAATTTCTATTTTAGGTAGATGAGGAATCTGACCAGATGTGATTGGTGTTTGGAGGAAAAAACCAAATAGTAACTGGACATTTCAAATTTATGTGTTAGTTCGGATTATATCATAACTTCATAATATTTGAGGATGGCATGAAGGCAATGTATACATAGTTCTGTAATATTTCCTTTAGGCTGAATATTTGTTACATATTTCAATACTTAGAAATCTCTTAGATGCTGTATGAAACAGCTAACTTATTTTTCAAATATGATTTAGCTTGAGCCAGGTGTGATGGTGTATTCCTGTAATTCTAGGGACTCGGGAGGCAGAGGCAGGAGGATTGCATGCTCGAGGCCAGAAGTAGCCTGCATAACTTAGAGAGACTCTACCTCATATTAAAAAGTAAAAAAATGGACTGGAGGTGGTAGAGCAACTTGCAAAACGTGCATGAGGACCTGGGTTCAACACCCCAGTACTACAGGGGAAAAAAATCATTTGGCTTTTGTTTGTTTCCCAATTATAGTTACCTTAAGACTATTAAATGGGGCCTGCAGCCAAACCACTGTGGTGTGCGATTCCATCAGATCTCTGAAGCTAAGCAGGGTTGGACCTGGTTAGCACTTGGATGGGAGACCGCCTGGAAACACCAGGTGCTATAAGCTTGAGAGAAGGACCTGACAACCCACTCCCAAAAAACAATCAGCCATTGAAAACCCTATGAATAGCAGAGAAGCACTGACAATAGTGTTTTGCCTGAGTTGTATGTAGGGCTGCTATGAGTTGGACACTGCCTCAGGGGCACCTAACAGCAACAAGACTGAAATTCAGTATAGCCTTAACTTTAAATACCATATTGTACTTCTGTGCTGACTGAACTTGTTTTGACTTTGATAAGACATAATTTTTACTTAGCTATGAAGAC
This sequence comes from Pedetes capensis, assembly GCA_007922755.1. Classification (NCBI taxonomy): domain Eukaryota; kingdom Metazoa; phylum Chordata; class Mammalia; order Rodentia; family Pedetidae; genus Pedetes; species Pedetes capensis. Next base: position 67,384 of record VMDO01004890.1, read on the forward strand.
ATAATTTCAAATGTCTATGACATCTTCTGTCAGGTTAGTGAGAGAGTTTTGTTCTTCCTTACTCATTGGTTTTGGATAATTTTCCCTGTGTTATCCACCCAGGTGTATCATGCTGAGAAAAACCAAAATGATATTTAAAATTTTGCTCTGATAAATTTGCTCTGATAAAAAATGATTGGTGGAGTTTGTTTCTGGTGTGATATTATTCTGCAAGTGTGAAAGTATACATGCATTTATAGAACAGATATATTTAATGAGGACTTATTCTGTGCTAGTCACTTGTGTTGGGCAATATAAGGGTACAAAGAAGTAGACAATATGGTTCTTTCTTATTGCTTACTTTTTGGCTAGGGAAGAGTGACATGTTTCTAGATGACTTTGTTGTTGTTAGGTACTGTCGGGTCATGTCTGACTCATAGCGACCCTCATAGGATTTTCAATGGCTGATTGTTTCCAGATTGCTTCAGGAGTTGATTGCCACATCCTTCTCCCGTTCTTGTGGTGCTGGGGATCGAACCTGGGTCCTCAGAGAATGCAGAGCAGCACTCTACCAACTGAGCTAAATCCCAGCCTGTTCTAGGTGACTGGTGGGAGGGAATGATCACTTTTAACTAGACGTGTAATGACTTCCTGGAGGAGGTGCAAATTGAACTTGGTCTTAAAAGATGATTAGAATTCAGATTAATAGAGCTTGAGGGAGGACATTTCAAATTGAGGGACTGGCGTTAGCAAAAATATAGTAGCAGAAAATATAAATTATTTGAGGAACTAAAAGGAGACTAGTTTGTTTTTTGTAAGTGTTATCCGTGAGAGATAAATTCAGAAATATTACCATTTTGAAAAGGGCTATATCACTTAGGGACTTTTAAGACAGGTTAAGAGCCTGCAGCTGTAGCCCTGTGGCATCCGATCTGGTCAGATCTTGGAAGCTAAGCAGGGAGAGGCCTGGCTAGTACTTGGATGGGAGACCACCTGGGAACACCAGGTGATGTAGGCTTGGGAGACAGACCGGGCAACCCACTCCCAAAAATCAATCCACCATTGAAAACCCTATGAACAGCAGAGAAGCACTGACAATAGCATTTCACCTGTTGTATGTAGGGTCGCTATGAGTCCGATACCTGACTTGACGGCACCTAACAACAACAGCAAAGACAGGTTAAAGAGTTTATATTTTATTCAGGGAGATAGAGAGGTAATGACCAAAGCATTGTGTAAGATAGATAAATCAAGAGAGATTGATCTGGAAATAGGAACACAGGCAGCATAAGCTATTGCTTACTGTAGGAGAGATGTTGAGATGCAAGTTTACATTGACTTCTGGAAGTGCCCTTCTTATCTTCACAAGAAATGATGTGCATTTTTGTCATTTCAAACACATTCTTGAGGTTCCTTTGTGTAGAGCATACATCTATCATTAAAACACTGTCCAAATTCACAAGACCCTAAGAAGTAGTAATCAAGAGAATGAGGCAGTGTTTCTGTTGGAGTTTGATTGATAGGTATACCTCTTCCAACAGAGGTTAAAAAAAATGGATCAAATGAGTAGTGGAAGATGTCATCAGACCGTTTACTGTTACTCTGTTGGAGGTAAGCCTATCCCTGAAGCTCCCATCTCTTTCTTGACGGTGCAGTCTGTAGATGAAAAGGAAGTGCCAAGAGTCGAGAGTCACTTTTTGAGTGCAACCCCAGGAATGTTCAGCAGGCAGCAGCTCAGGTAGGAGGGTAGCCTAGTAATGGTGTGGTCAAGGCAGGTGAGGTTGGTTGTTCTATAATCCTCAGTTACACTATGGAAAGTGTGGGTGCTGAAGAGAGACAAGGCTTGGATTTGGCACTGAGGAGTGATTTAGCATGGGTCGTGGGTGGGAAACAGTTCTAGGGTTATTCTAGGGAAAACAGTTTAGGGTTATTGTTTAGTCTGGGACTTTTGCATCAGGGACATCAACTTAGGTTATCAGCCAGGGTATGAAAGGACGTGATCAGTGGGAACCATCCCTTGGCTGGGAATTGAGATCTGCACTCTCATTATCTGCTCGTCTATATAGTGAAGGTAAAGAGCTGCTCATGCTTCTCTGGTTTCTGTTCCTTGTTACAGTCTGGGAGCTGTCCCAGCATCTAGGAACTTTTCAAGGGCAAGAGTAGTCCTTGGTAATTGTTAAGAGGTTCTTTGCTAAAGGGGTATGTGTGACAGCAATCATGCTGTGATCATAAGGAGGCAGAGTCACTGGAGGTAGGTGACTAATCTAGGCCATTCATTGGGGAGTGGGTGACAGTGCCCCCACTAGACTCCTCACGCCAGTCCTCTCTGGGTTGCTGTGCTTAGATGATTTGCTTGGCTTTCGTAACTAAACCAGTCAGAGTGAATGCACTTTAACAAAAAGTACCTTGTTTAAAGAATTCCTAGGGTAGCACCAAAGGGCCAAAATTGGTTGGTCTCTCTCCCTCCCTCTTTCTTTCTCTTTTGGCTAAAATCCAGAAGGAAGAAATGCTGAGGAAGTCTTTGAAGAAGAGAAAAAACTGTTCTCAGCTTGTAGGGAGAACAGGTAATCTACAGTGTTTGTGAGAGAAAGGGCCTAGGAATGCTCACAATCTCATGTCTGCATTCTCTATTGATTTCTAAACGTTTTGAGGTGAGTGGATGAAGAAAATGAAAGCTACTACTGAACTTGCCCAAGGGAGCATAGTTTAGATGCTTCAGAGTCATATTACAGCTCCAGTGAGACTAGGCTTTGATGCAGTCCTCCTGTTACCTAAGCCATGCCAGGAGTTGGAAGTTGTTTGATGTAATGTTGTAAGACAGGTGCCCTCCGGGGTTACTGAGTTGTTTGGAGACTTCTCTTCTCTTCTCTTTTCTTCTTTCTTTTCTTTTCTTTTCTTTCTTTCCTTCCTTACCACTTTCCTTCCTTCCTTCCTCCCTTCCTTCCTCCCTCCTCCCTCCCTCCCTCCCTCCGTTTCTTCCTTCCTTCCTTCCTTCCTTCCTGTCTGTCTGTCTGTCTATCTGTCTTTTTCTTTTTCTTTTTCCTTTCTTTCATTCTTTTCTTTTCCTTTCTTTTCTTTCTTACTGGGGGATTGAGCCCAGGACACTCCACCACTGAGCTGTAGGCCCTTTTCTATTTTTTGTTTTGAGACAGGGTTTTGCTAAATTGTGCAGGCTGCTTCTGGCCTCAAACTCGCAATCCTCCTGCCTCATTCTCCCGAGTCACTGGGATTACAGGCGTGTGCGACTGTGGTCGGCTGTTCAGAGATTTTTAAAAATTCATAAAGGGTCCAACATGTGCCTTTTAGAGTTTGTGAGTGCTTTCCAAACTCGTAGATGGTCAGTAACGACTCCTCACTGCTCACTGTGCCTGGCATAAAACAGCCTCTTGCTCTTCCCAGTTTCCCTGAATACAAAGTGTGGGCAACAACAGAGCAGCACAGGTCTTGCTTCTGGGCTACTTAATTGCCTCCTCCTCTTCCTCTGTGAGATAAGGGATAATGGTAGTAACCTCTTCTTAGAATTGTAGTGGAAATCAAGTGAGATTGCATGTACAGAACTCAGTGCTTAGCACATAGTACCTAAGCAGTGGTTGGCTGTGAAGCAACCAGTTTAAATAGTCACGCTAGAAGAATATTTGTATTGGAAAAAAATATTAGAAATCACCTTTGCATTGTACAGATGAAGAAACTGACCACTCAAGAGAACGAAATAACTCACCCATATTCTTTTGACATCCTTCAGTTCATCAGCTAGGTTCCTTGGGTCTGAATCCGGTGTTTGATGTTTTATATTGCCTGCCACTATGGAGGAACTGACCGTCACATTGGAATGGCTTAGGATTCATGTATATCCACTCCCTTGAGAAACCTGCATCTAAAATCAGAATACATAGGCTCTGAGGGTCCTTCAGGTGCTGTTCTGTTGAGTAAGATAGCTGATTGATTACTGAAGGAGGAGGGAAGAGCACTATGTTCACATTGCTCCTTTCTTCCTTCACCTTATCCAGCATCATGAAAAGGCAAGAGATGGGTTGAGTTCAAGGGGAAGCTGTGGGAAATATAATTTAAGATTCTATAATCATTGTACGGGAGAAGGATGTGGCAGTTCACTCCGAAAGAAAACAATCCCGAAACAATCAGCCATTGAAAATACTATGAGAGTCACTATGAGTCCATCCCAATTCCACAACACCTAACAACAACAACACAACAACAACAAATAATCATTGTGGGCTGGTGTTTAGCTTAGTTGGTAGAGTGCTGCTCTGTGCTCTTTCTTACCCTGGGTTCGATCCCCAGCACTGCAAAAACAGGAAAGGGACCTGGCAGGCCACTCATGATACAATCCTGAAACAATCTGCCACTTAAAACCTTATGAATAGCAGAGAAGCACTGACAATAGTGCTGGGCATGGCACAGTGTTGGGAGTGTTTCATTTTGTTGTACATAGGGCCGCTATGAGTCAGACCCGATTTGGTGGCACCTAACAACAGCAACATAATCTTTGTATGGAAGCCCCTGGCTAGTTTTCCAGAAGTACTAAAACTGTATAACAGAAGTACTAAAACTTTATAAAAAGGCTTGTTTTAAAGCAAATGGAAGAGAAGTCTTTGGTGGGGAAGTGGGATGGGGGGAGGAAGTGCACAAGAGGGTAAGGGGAAACTTACATGTTTAAATGTACAACAAAATGCATATATGGAAATATCATAATGAAAATCATGTTGGAATGAATCACATTAAGGTGTACATTAAAAATTTCCAATACAAAAGGCTTGTTTTAGATGGAATTTATTCTAAATTGTACAATATAAGCAGATTTTGCCCTTGTGATGATTTATGGCCACAAGCATAAATAAGTAAGGTGCTTGTTGGACCCAGATAAAAATGGATTCTATAGAGTATGATTTTGCAAATATATTTCATGTCAGATTTAAAAAATTACCCTTTAAAAAAAGGTAGAGTGACTCATGTGTGGATCTATGACTACTTGCTGTGTAATGTGGTTCTTTTCAGTAAAGATAACCAGATCAGGGTTTCTGAACTATTTATTCATATTTTGTATTGGATATACAACAAGGTCTGGAATAATGGGCTTAAACATAAGTAAGATCATGTGCCTGGCACAGAATCTGGAAGTGTTTCATTCTGTTGTACATATGCATTGGACCTGACTTGACAGCACCTAACAACAACAATACAACGAGGGATGTGTATCTAGACTATGTAGAGAACTCTTTCATCTCAATGAGGAGGCAGAGAATCCAATTTTTTTAAAAAGCAAAAGATTTGTTCAGACTCTTCACAAAAGAAGACACCCTGATGACAGGAAAACACATAAAAAGATACTCAACATTATTAGTCATTATTGTTGTTGTTAGGGGCTATCCAGTCAGTTTCTAACACATAGTGACCCTACGTACAACAGGTGAAACACTATTGTCAGTGCTTCTCGGCTATTCATAGGGTTTTCAATGGCAGATTCCTTTTTTGGGAGTGGGTTGCTGGGTCCTTCTCCCATTATTAGTCATTGTTGTTGTTGTTAGGTGCCATTGAGTCATGTCTGACTTATAGCGACCCTCACAGGGTTTTTCAGTGGCTGATCGTTTTGGGATTGCCTTGGCAGTGGATTGCTATGTCCTTCTCCCATTGTTGTGGTGCTGGGAATCGAACCTGGGATCTCAGAGACTGCAGAGGGGCACTCTACCAACTGAGCTAAATCCCAGGCCCATTAGTTACTAGGGGAATGAATGAAAACTACAATGAAATGTCACTACACATCCACTAGAATGGCTAAAATGAAAACCACCCAGCGCAGTGTTGTTGACAAGGATGTGGAGCTTCTAGACCTTGTATCTACAGGCGAGAGGGATGTAAATGGTTTAGTATTTTGAAAAACAGTTAAGGGGTTAACCATGTATCTTTTGTACTGTGTTGTCATTCTGTCTCTCAGTGTTTACTGAGGAGAAACAAAAGCCTATACCCATGCAAAGACAGGGCAGGCTCACAGCCTGCCCTTCCCTGTGTGAGAAATCAAGCAGATCAGGGGGCTGAGGATGCTTTTTTATAAGGAGTAGATGGCTGCAATGAGGAAGTGCAGAACACAGGTGGTAGACTTCACATGGTACATTTCAAAACTTGTATTTTTTCTTTAACCCCAGTTGGCCTTGATTTAATATATAGTGTAGACTGGAGTCTCTTTTTTTTAAGTGAGGAAAGATTTGAGATATAACCTTGGGAATAACAAATCAAAGGGAAAGAAAAGAAACAAAAAGTGTATACCACAAGGCCTTGGTTCGGAATAATGTTTTGATTTCTTCATTGTGTTTTCAGGTTGTCATTGTTAAAGGTTATAATGAAGATTATGTTAGGGTCATGTGAAAAACATGAATGAAAAATTAAATCCAAATTGTAGAACCAAAGAATGAAGAGGGAAGGGAGAATAGAAGCCATTAACACAATGGCTTCTCCCTAAACCTTTTTCTCTGCGCATGCTCAGTGGCACTGGCTCTTCATTTGTAAGCAAAGATTGCATGTCACTTTCTACTCCCACTTCTGCTCCAGTGGCAATGAGTTTTGGCTACTGCTTTTTCCTTTTATTGTTTTACCTTCTACTTCATTTTGCTTTTTAAAGCTTTTCTGGTATCTACCTCAGATAAGATGATTATTAATGCTATAATAAAAAGAATGAGGAATTTCGCTCATATAGTCTATCCCCACATCTCAACAGTTGTATTTTAGTTTTTAGTCATTTTGCTTGGTTACATTTATGGTTTTAAATATTAGTATTTCAAATCACTTTCTTAGGCCAAGTCTGGGCAGATGTTTCTGTGCTTCCCCTCCAGCTTTCATTCCGATCCCTAGCTAGCCTCTAGCTTTTGGCTGTTGTTGTTAGGTGAGCTGCCTGCATTTATTCTCATAGGGCTTATGACACTTCTGATACCATTAACAGTTTGTTGCGCCTTCACAATTGACTCTAGACATTTACAAAATGCAAAACTCAAATAGTGTTGTTGAACCCAGAGTGAAAGAACAGCAGGTCTTGTGTGTACAACCTCTGCTGCTCACAAGATGATACAGCTCATCAGACCAGTGAGGAGGACGGAGGGAGGGGAGAGCGGCACCATAATGTTATAACTTACTGAGCAACTGCTATGTCCTCACTATATTATCTGTAAGAGGAATTCATTTCCTTCTCATCTGAACCTTCTGACAATTTGTTCTAACTTTTTGCCAAAAGTTTTCTAGACCTTCATACAGCTGTTCTCAGACTTAAATGAAATTCTTCATTGCATTCTTGATTAGATATACTACTTCTTGGATTCCATGCCTCATTTTGGGTTCCTTTTGGGTAAAGTATCTCCTTTAGTAATACTTTCAGAAGGTCTGAAATTGGTAAAATTCCTAAAACTTTGTGTGCCTGAAAATTTTTGTTTCTATGCTTCATTGTCCATTTCCCTAAAATTGAAGTCTTAATTCAGGTAATTCCCTTTCTTCGGAACTCTGAAGGCTTGGCTTTCGCTCCTTTAGCATCTATTGGCATTAATGGGACTGGTGTTTACTCTATTATGGGTAATCTGGTCTTTCTGGACACTTTCCAGATTTTCTTTACCCTGTCCTCCTACTTCTCAGGAGGGTGAGTCTTGTTCCTCTTGTATGGGACCTGTGGAGTTCTCTCAATCATATCTTCCCTCAGCCTTGTACAGGTTTGTTTTGTTATTTTTGGATTACTCCCTCCTCTACATATTTAATGGACTTCTGAAATTTCTATTAGATGGATCTTGGTTCTCTGGGATTGGATTTATCTTCTATATCTCTTAGTTTTTTGTCCTATTTTAAAATATCATCTTCCACTCTTTCAAATGAAATTTGTAGTTTGATAGTTGTATTTATAATTTCAGGCACTCATTCAATTTTCATTGAAGCCTGTTCTTTTGTGGATACATTATTTTGTGATTTCTGCTTGCTTTTGTCTGTGGTTATATTTCTCTTTTTCTCAGCACTGTTATGAATATATGTTCTTTTGAAACTTGTTAGTTACCATCCAGTTGAGTCTGACTCACAGCAACCCTACGTACAACAGAACCAAACACTCCCTGATACTGTACCATGACTGGCACTATGTTAGTGCTTCTCTGCTATTCATAGGGTTTTCAGTGGTGGATTCTTCCGGGAGTAGGCTGCCAAGTCCTTCTCCCATTTTGCAGTTCTGAGGATTGAACCCAGGGCCTCAGAGAACACAGAGCAGCACTCCACCAACTGAGATAAACCCAAGTCCCCCTCTTTTATATGAAACTTATTGACTTTTTAATAGATTAATATAGAGATTAATAGAGAAGAAGGGGCAAACTGTGTCCCTGACTACCATAGTGATCCAGAAGGCTGAATAATTCTTTTTGTATAAAAATAGAATTATTTTATTATATTGAGACATAATTTATATGCCATACAAGTCACTCATTTAAAATATAAAATTCATTAGATTTTAGTGTGCTTATAGAATTGTGCATCTGTCACCATAGTCACCTTTAGAACATTTTCATGACCCCACAAAGAAAAGATGGTATCATTAGTAGTCATTCCAGATAACCACAAATTTACCATTTATCTCTATGCATTTGCTTATCCTAGATATTTCATAAAGTAGAATTATAGTCTTTGGTGAGTGGCTTTTCTCACTTAGTATAATGTTTTCAACCATATTGTAACATGTACATGCCTCTTTTTATATAGAGATAGAACACATTTTATTTATCAGTTTATCATCTGATGGACATTTGGGTTGCTTTCACATTTTGGCCATTGTGGATGTTTGTTAGTTATTTTGTCTCTGTGTCCAAAATACGTGACAGAGACAATTTAAAGAATTAAGGTTTAGTTTTGGCTTACGTTTTAGAGGGTTTAGTCCATAGTTGCTTGGCCCCATGCTCTTGGGAAGGAAATCGTGGCGGCAGGAGCGTGTCGTGGAGGAGAGCTGTTTCCATCTCACTGGAACAGGAAGCAGAACCGCAGCCAGGAAGCAGCCACGGGTAATAAACCTCAAGGGTCCCCCCCACCACAGTGATCTCTTTCCTCCAACTACATCTCACCTCCCAGAGTTTCCACAGCCACCCCAAATAGCATCATAAACTAGAGACCAATTGTGTAAAATACAAGCCTCTGGGAGTCATGTCGTTTCAGAATAGAACCGTAACGGTGAGTGATGCTATCGTGAGCATTTGTGTACAAATTTTTGTATGGATGTATATTTGCATTTCTCTTGAGTATATACCTGGGAAAGTGGAATTGTTGTTGTTGTTAGGTGCAGTCGAGTCGGTTGTCTGACTCATGGCGGCCCTATGTACAATAGGCGGAACACTATTCTCAGTGCTTCTCTGCTGTTCATACGATTTTCAATGGCAGATTGATTTTTGGGAGTGGGTTGCCAGGTCCGTCTCTCAAGCCTGCAGCACCCAGTGTTCCCAGGCGGTCTCCTATCCAAGTCCTAACCAGGCCCCACCCTCTTAGCTTCCGAGATCTGATGGGATCAGGTGCCACAGGGCTACGGCTGAATAGCTGCATCATATCAAGATTCTATGTTAAACCTTTTGAGGAACTTCAAGATTGTTTTTCAGAGCAGCTGTACCAGTTCACATTCCAACCAGCAGTATATGAGGATAACTGTTTCTCCGGATTCTTGCCAACACTTGTGATGGTCTGTCTTTTTGATTACAGTCATCCTATTAGATATGACGTGGTATCTAATTATGATTTCATTTTGTATTTTCTTAATGACTAATGATGTGCATCTTTTAATGTCCTTATTGGCTCATTGTCCATTGACTTTGGAGAAATGCCTATTTCAGATCCTTCTCCCATTTTAAGACTGGTTTGTAGTCTTTTTATGATTGAGTTCTAAGAGTTCTTTATACATCTTATTTTTAAGTCTCTTATCATATGTATGGTTTACAGATTATTTTCTTCTGTTATATAGGTTGCCTTTTCATTTCTTGGTAGTATTATTTGCAGCATATAAGTGCTTCTTTTTTTTTTTTCCCTGTACTGGAGTGTTGAGCCTGGGATCTTGTGCATGCTGGGCAAGTGCTCTCATACTGAACTGCACTCTCAGCTCCCTTTTTAAATTTTGAGACAGGTTCTTGCTAAGTTGTGCAGGCTGCCTCTGACCTTAAACTTGCAACCTTCCTGCCTTGTTTCTCCAGTCACTGGATTACAAGTGTATGCCAGGGCGCCCAGCTTTCTCTCCCACATTTTATAGTTCTCACTTTTATTTTTAGGTCTGTGATCCATTATGAGTTGCTTTATGTTTTTACTGTGAGGAACAAGTTGGGTAATTCCTGATGATAGGATTTATTGAGTAAATTAGAGCACATTACTGATTTGGGTAGACAGCTCTCTGTACACCAAGATTTCCTGGAGAGCAGGAGGCAAAACAAACAAATAGAAAACCAAAAATACAACAACAAAAACCAAGCATTGTAGCCTGACCCCACTCATGCCACTAATTTGATCTTTGCATTTGGCTGCAGAAACTAGGAGAGCTGGGAAGAAAAACATGAGTTGGCATAGGAAACCACAAATATACAAAAGAACGAATGACAAATCCACTAATTCTAAAGGTATTCTGTTGACTTATTTTCTTGTTTCCACCACAGATACAAGTCAGTTTATAATTTTGTGGCCACTCTTTTACGAAATCTATCGTTGGCACATTTCATTTAGTTTGCTTCTTCCTTTCTGTTCCCCAGACTCCTTCCCACCCATTATGGGAAGCAGAAAAGTGATTTTACAGTATGTCATACAATTGTATGTTTGACTCACTCACAATTCCTTGGTTTTTATTAAATGGACCAGATGGTCTCCATTATTTTAGCTGTACCACTGACCCTGCTTTATAGGCAGTAGTTCTAGTGGTCTTGGCTTGGCCAAGTGTGCCAAGAAATAGTTGTAAACTTTCTCTTTGGCTCGAGTTTTTGGTATAATGAACTCATACTTCCCTCTTACCCCACACTGGGCCACTTAGCTGCAGAATGTGTTGTGCACTGGTAGCGTCAGCTACCTTGTTGGAGCTGCTTGGTGTTCTATGCACTGAGATAACTAAGATGTGTCCCAAAATCAATCTGGAGGGCATGTTGAAAGTTTATTCTTACTGTCTGTGTAGTATATATACTATGTTAATTTTGCCTAGGAGATCTATTTTTTTTAGACTAGTGTTCAATATTTATTTGTTTTTTTATTTTATTTGACTTTTGTGGTGCTGGGAACCAAAACCAGGGCCTTGGCTGGGCTAGGCAAGTAGTCTTCCACTGAACTACCTCCTTGTGCCTACTTTTTTTTTTTTTTTTTAATTAACCCCAGTACTTGGAGCCTGAAAGCAGAGCCTTACACATGCTAGGCAAGTGCTCTACCACTGAGCTACATCATCAGCCCCTTAAAAACATTTTTTCTTTTTTTTAGTCAAGGTCTCATTAAGTTGTGCAGGCTGCCTCTGGCCTTGAACTTGTGATCCGCCTGCTCCAGCCTTCCAAATTGCTGGGATTACAAGTGTGTGCTACAGTGCCCAGCTAGCCCTGTGCTTTTTTAAAGGAAGTATTGGAAAGCTGAGGAGCCCAGGATGGTGGCAGGCACCTGTGATCCAGCGACTCAAGAGGGTGAGGACAGAGGATCACTTCAGCCCAAGAGTTCCAGGCCAGCCCAGGGAACATAGTGAGACCCTCATCTCAACACCAAGAACAAGAACAACAACAAAAATACTGAGAAGCAAAATTTGGTTTCTTTTGAGAATGAGATCAGATCAACTTTGGAACAGGGTTAGAATATCCCATGTCACTGAGAATCAAGAACATTTTATAAAATCTCCAGAGACTTGCTGCACCAAATGTAGTTAAGGTCATTTTTCATGTGCTTATGAGCCTAACAGCAACAACACCATTAACCATTTGCAATTCATTTAAAATGCTTTTCCTGTTGGCACTTTGAGAACTAGTCCTCTACTGACTTATAGAGCTCTTTGAGTGCTGTTAAGATATTTGAGAGGAGGCCAGCTCAGTGGTGCACACCTGTAATCCCAGTGGCTCGGGAGGCGGAGGCAGGAGGATGGCAATTTTGAGACTAGGTGCGTTTACCATGAAGTGAATGCATGGGACTCCAAAGGCTCTATGGGGATTAGTGGGCTGGATTTAGCTCAGTTGTCATAGTGCCACTCTGTGCCCTCTGAAGCCCCGTCTTTAATCCCCAGCACCACAAAAATGGGAGAAGGACCCGGCAACTCACTCTTGAAACAATCCTGAAACAATCAGCCATTGAAAACTCTATGAATAACAGAGAAGCACTGACATAGTGCGGGGCATGGCACAGCGTCTGGGAGTGTTTCCTTCTGTTGTATGTAGGGTTGCTGTGAGTCAAACCTGACTGGGCACCTAACAACAGCAACAAGAAGTATATACTATATAAACATTTGTTTTTCATGAGTTTCAATTCCAGTGAGTTTTCTAGGACTATAACTATTATATATATATCAAGGGAAGATCATACTTTGGTTTTTGTTTTCAGAAATTTACTAAAAATTGATCACCATTTCAAAATATCATATCCTCAAAGGTAGTATACATGCTGCTAAATCACCAATTCAACACACCTGCATCAGTCTTCACTCTTGCCTTGGTGATAGGGTGAGTCTACCTTTAGGTAGGGCTGGGATTGAGCTCAGTTGGTAGAGCGATGCTCTGTAGTCTCTGAGGTCCTGAGTTCGATTCCCAGCACCACAAAAATGGGAGAAGGATGTGGTAATCCACTCCCAAGGCAATCCGGAAACAGCCATTTTCAAGCCCTATGAGACTCTCTCTGAGTCAGACACATCTCCATGGCACCTAACAACAACAACAACAACCTTTAGGTACAGTCAAGTATTTGACTAACCTGAACATTTATATAATGAAAGTAAGTTAAATTTTATTTCTTCTTTGTATTATATTTAGGGCATTTTCTTTTTTGGTACTGGGGGTTGAACCCAGGTCCTCACACTTGTATGCTCTGCAAGTGCTGGACCACTGAGCTGCACCCCCAGCCCATTTTTTTACTTTTTGAGACAGGGTCTCGCTAAGTTACGCAGACTGCTTCTGGTCTGAACTTGCGATCCTCCTGCCTCCGCCTCCCAAGCTGCTGGGATTATCAGTGTGTGCCACCACGCCCAGCTCATATTTAGGGCATTCTGTTGATAGTTTTGAATTTGTATTTAGGCTATTGTATTGCTTATGGATTTTATGTCAGGATAATAAAAGATCATTGCAAAATATTTATTATAAGAAGGCATTCCTTCTCTTAAAGAGTTGAGATGTTTTTATTGTGGTTCCTAACCAAGAGTACATGTTAGATTAGCCAGTGGAAGTTTGAAAACAATCACTATTAGTAATTCTGTTGGAAATTCTGGGAACTCTATGAATCTTTGTCCCTTCCTAGCACTCTCAGAAAATGATATTCTCTGTTTTGCATCCTGGGGTTGATGTAGGATGCCACTTCAGGCCTCAGGTGATAATTTCCAGGACTTTGCTTGCCCCAGTCCTGCCCTGCCTTACCTCTGCTTAGAGGATTTCCTGACGCCTTGGATGTTGTCATGTTTATTAAAAATTCAGGTTAAAGTCTCTGCAGTAATTCTCTGTGTGACCCACCTCTGTTCTTGGGTCTCACTCTCAACAGTCCTGCTGTAAAGGCGCAGCAACTGTGGTGCCTAAAACAGAAGGAGAGCAAGGAAAAGGTAAGCATGGGAGGAGATGGTAGAGACTTCTGAGATAAGGCAGAGATAGGAAACTCCTGCTTGGTTGGGGTTTCTCTGTCTGTGAGGCCAGTCACCACATTAGAAAAGCTAGAACAAAGGCTGCTAGGAGAAGCCTGAGTTCAAGGTCAGGAAGAGACCAGCTGGCTCCTTTGACATCAGTTTCATCTCTGAGGGATTATGTCCTAAGAACCCGAGCACATTTGCAGATAAGTTATGGATCCACTCTGGGTGTTCTTTGAAAATCATGAAGAAAGGAACAAGTGATAAAAAATGTTGAGAGATCAAACCTACAGATTTATTATTTGTTTGTTTACTTTTGTAGTACATAGGGGTTGAACCCAGGGTTTCGTACATACTTTGTAAGTGCTCTACCACTGGGTTGCATGCCCAGCCCGTTGTTTGTTTTTTATTTTGAGTCAGGGTCTTGCTAAGTCACTCAGGCTGCCTCTGGCCTCGAACTTGCGATCCTCCTGCTTCTGCCTCCCAAGTTGCTGGGATTACAGGTATGCACTGTTGTGCCTGTTGAAACTTATAGTTTTAGAAAGAATTAAGGACATTCTAGAGACTGGTGAGGGCTGGGATTTAGCTCAGTTGGTAGAGTGCTTTGCTGCAGTCTCTGAGGTCCCGAGTTCAATTCCCAGCACTGCAAAAATGGGAGAAGGGCCTGGCAATCCACTCCCAAGGCAATCCTGAAACAGTCAGCCATTGAAAAACCTATGAGGGTCACTATGAGTCAGATACTGACTCGACGGCACCTAACAACAACAACAGAGACTGGTGAGTTTTAGGGTAATCTTCAGCCATTCTTTATCAGGTTGCTAAAAGTATTGGGAGGGTAGGGAGTCTTCCCCAGGCCTGAAGTGGTACTGGAGTCTGAAGGGTGAATGGTGGGAGCCAGAAGAAGGGGCGGACCCAGGTAGACTGTCCTCCAGGTGGAACACCCTCCAGGTAAAAGGAGCACCAGGGGGGTGGGGGAAGACTTTGAGGCTGAAGGCAGTTTGACAGGGTAGCAAAACCGAAAGCTGTGTGGTGAGGCTGGAAAGCCACATGTTATGAACATTATGAACATTCCTGTGCAGAGGTTGCTGGAACACAGTCGGAAGTGCTGGTGTCCTGAAAATAGACCTTGGGCAGAGAATCAGGAAGCCTGGGTTTTCATTTGTGTCTGGTATCAGATGCTGGAAAAGGTCCTTCTGCATAAGCAAAGTCCCTCACAAGAGTGTTTACTTTTTCAGCATCAGCAAACAGCTCCCTGCAGTTGCTGAGCGGGAGGCAGAGATGAGAACCTGACTATGAAGTCTGGCTGAGGAACCAGATAAGAAACGCGATGAATCTAACACAGTGTGATTCCTGCTGTAGTAGCAGTAAGAGCTGGGGACTTTGGGAAGCAGTGGAAGGCACACCTCAGAGGGACTGGACGGAAGGCTTCCTGAAAGAGACGACTACTTGAGCCAGGTTTTTGAGGATGAGCGGGAATGCCTGCTAGGAAGAAAGCTGGTTTGACAGTGGCAGAAGCATACAGAGTGCCGTGGTGCTGTACAGATGTTGGCTTTTCTGGAGCAGTTCTTGTCAAGAGGAGATGCGTGACAGAGGGCTTGGGGCAGGCTGGGGTCAGATTACAAATGGTCTTACAGGCCATGCTGAGGCATGCCAAAAACATTTAATTGATTAAAATATAGTAGGTTGATTCTTCATATTTGGGATTTAGGAAACCAATCTGAAAGCAATGCAGAGATGGCTTGTAGTTATGGAGAGGTGAGGTTAGAGACAGTGCACAGGGTTAGGAAGGCCTACATGGGCACCCACACCCACACCTGCTGGCTTAAGCAAGATAAACGTCCTCCCTTCCATGAAAGAAATGCAGACAGATGATTCCTAGCTTGTATGCTGGTTCCCCAGTGTTGGATGGTCCTGGCGGCTTTGGGCTGATTGATCTGCCATCCCTCGAACATTTCTGATCTTCTGATGTAGTCGCTTGAGTTCCAGTCACATTCCGGAGGACAGGAAGGAGGAAGAGGAGAGCTAGAAGGGCAAAGGTCTGTGTGCTAGTTGGAATCTAAGACTATTTTGATAGAATTATCATAGATCATGTCTGGTTATAGCTCATCGTCCATAGGAGATGCCATGGCCACAGTTAGCTACAAAGGAAAGCAGAAACTATGGTCTTGATAGTGGATGGCTATGTACTGAGGTAAAATTTTGGGAGTTTTATTACTAGAGGAAGAGGAGAAATGGATAATGGGCCTAGCTGAGATTGGTAACTGCCCAGGTATGGGAGGAAAGGAAGGGAAGGCTTGGAGGGTGGTTTCTGCTTTGGGGAGCTGTGTGGATGGTGGTGTCTTTCAACATGTGGAGGTTTGAAGAAGGAGCAAGTTTGGGGTGGTGAGGAAGAATGACGGCATTTTGGGACTTAAGATACAATTGACAAATAAAAATTATATTTATGGTGTACCATGTGATGTTTTGATAAATGTATACATCTTGAACTGATGAAATCGAGCTAATCAACGTATCTATTGCCAATTTTTGTTTCTTTTGTTTTTCTCTTTTTGCCTATGCCTTTGGTATTACACACAAAAAACCATTAGTCACATAAAGGTCAAGGAGCTTTTTCCCTATGTTTTCTTCTAGTAGTTTCATGGTTTGAGATCATCTGTGTAAGTTATCAATCCATTTGTTTGGATTAATTCAAAATAGTTTCCTTTCCTGATAATGAGACTGCTACCCAGGGGAGAGAGTCGCTTCTCCCAGAAGTGACTAGGTGTGCACTGTGCCCCTGTGTCCTACTTGGACAGCCCACTTTGGGCTTGCATCACTGTGGAAGGAGACTAACTAATTTTCAAGCTAAAATTCTGGACGTATTTACTGCTAAGTGAGAATGTTTTTATAAGGATTGTTGTTGTTAGGTGCCGTCGAGTTGGTGTCTGACTCATAGAGACCCTATGTACAACAGGTGAAACACTATTGTCAGTGCTTCTCTGCTTTCGTAGGGTTTTCAATGGCTGATTGTTTTTTGGGGAATGGGTTGCCAGATCCTTCTCCCAAGCCTACAGTATCTGGTGTTTCCTGGCAGTCTCCCATCCAGGTACTAACCAGGCCCAACCCTGCTTAGCTTCTGAGATCTGATGGGATCCAAAGCCACAGTGCTACAGCTGCAGGCTTTATAAGTATTGTTGTTGTTGTTGTTAGGTGCCGTCGAGTCGGTATCCGACTCATAGCGACCCTCATAGGGTTTTCAATGGCTGACTGAAGATTTCCAGGGTTTCCTTCAAAAAATATAATTCTTTATCCTAAAAGTTTAGAGAAGTTTTAGGAAGTGCAGTTTCATTCTTGTTCACACTGACTTCTCTAAATAGTTAGACAACACTTCCCCCTGGTGGAATGAATCTGTGACACTTTTTAGAACTTCCCAAATTGTCAAGTGCCTTTTGATTTTCCTGCTAGGAGATTTCTTTCAGATTTGTTCAGAGTTCAGTTAATTGGCTTATGTTCTTTTTGCTTAATTTAATTTGGAGGTTTACAAGATACTAGTCTGATATAAATATGTTCTTTTATGTATTAATCTCATTATAATATCATGAAATAAAGATTTGGAAGTTTCTTCTTTTTTCTTTTGTTTCAATACTAGCAGGCTGGACGCAGAGTGTTGCACATACTTTGCAAACACTCCGCCACTGATCTGCACCCTCAGCCCATTTTCTGCATTTTATTTTGAGTCAGAGTCTTACTAAGTTACCCAGGCTGCCTCTGGCCTTACTCGCAATCTTCCTGCCTCTACTTCCCAAGTCACTGAGACTATAGGTGTGTGCTCCTGTGTCCAGTTTAGGATTTGGAAGTTTCATGGCAAAAACACTTCATTTTAAAAATAGAACTGTTAACCAACTATTCTCTCAGATGGGCATTTTGGTAGGCCCCTGAGAATAATAATGCCTAAATACAAGATACATTAAATTTGTATCCGAAACCTTCTCTGGAGTGTTGGTTTTATTCTCAGATGAAATTTTTTCAAAAACTTTTGAAGGAATCAGTACAGTTGAATATGTAGTAATTGAAAGATTAATGTGGAAATTTACCAATTGGCAGTGTGTTACTGATAATTTTTCAGTCATTTTGTTTTGCTGTGTATTAAATTAGACAGTGAATAAGACTTTTTTTCTTAATTTTGGGGTTCAGTCTTGAGTTCAGTGATCCGTTGTGACAGTGTTGACTAGTGAACTCTATGTATGTATCTATTTGTTTATATCTATATATATCTATATGTTTATCTCTGGTATGTGAGTTGTAAATAATTGAAATACTGCCTGGAAAGCGAAGGTAAAGCTTCTGTTTTCTGTTTTGTTAAAGTTTAAGCAGAAGTGTACATTTTCACAGTTACCATGTGAGAGATAAACTGCTAGGTAGTTTCTACATTGCCTGCAGCCGTAGTACTATGGCACCCGATCCCATCAGATCTCGGACACTAAGCAGGGTCAGGCCTGGTTAGTATCTGGATGGGAGACCGCCTGGGAACACCAGGTGCTGTAGGCTTGGGAGAAGGACCTGGCAACCCCCTCCCAAAAATCAACCTGCCATTGAAAACCCTGTGAACAGCAGAGAAGCACTGACAATAGTGTTTCCCCTGTTGGACAGAGGGTCTCTATGAGTTGGATACTGACTCGATGGCACCTAACAACAACAACAAGTTTTTACATTAGTTATTTCAAGTTCAGAAGGATCTTCTGATACAATTCTCTACTCTCTGTTTCATTGATAAGGTCACTGAGATTGTGGCCTATTAGGAACTGGGCCACAGAGCAGGAAGTGAACTGCAGGCAAGAGAAGATTCATCTGTCCTTAGAGCTATCCTTGCTCTCTTGAGTATCGCCACCCCCATTGGAAAATTGTCCTTCACTTCCACAAAACCAGTCTCTGGTACCAAAATTGTTTAGGACCACTGGGCTGAGTAACTACCCTAGGCACACAGCAAGCAAGTCATGTCACTGGTGAGCCAAGATTTCCCACGTCCCATAGCCTTACAAAGAATAAGAACAAGGTGCCACTCTACCCCTGTGGCCAGGCTGCTAACTTCATTTGAATGTGGTCTGTACTTCTGACATTTTTATTAATTGGCAGTATGATATTGAATCAACCATTTAACCTTTTTGGCCCCACTTTCTTTTTTCTTTTTTCTTTAATCCTTAAACCAAAGTCTTTGTGTCTCCCTGAGTTTTGGGGAATGAGGAGATAGTGATATGAGTCCATGCCCCTAATCAACTAACACCACCCCTTTTATCTGTATTACTTATTAGACTTCTGTGTCAAATATTATTTGAAGAAACTTTTTTTTGCTCAAAATACTAAATCAACCCAACCCAACAAACCAACAAACAAAAAACAACAAAGAACAAAACCTTCCAATGTTCTAGACTTCATGCTTTTCCTTTCTTTTCCTTTCCTTCCTTTCCCTCCAATCCCCTCTCTCCCATTCTTCCCCCTTTTCCCCTTTTCTTTTCTTTTCTTTTCTTTTCTTTTCTTCTTTTTTCTTTTGCAGTTCTGAGAGTTGAACTCAGGGCCTCACGCTTTGCACATGCTCAACCACTGAGTTGCACTCCCTGCCCATTTTGTTTTAATACAAGGTCTTCCTAAGTTACACAGGCTGCCTCTGGCCTCAAACTTGTGATCCTCCTTCCTCTGCCTCCCAAGTCACTGAGATTACAACTGTGCATGACGATGATGCCCAGCAGGACTCTGATTTTCTAGGTCCCATCTAAGTGATCATTTCTTTATGCATGGATATTGCTGAGTCAGCAAAGTAGCTTTTTGAATTTTTCTTTTTCAAAAGGAAAGAAAGTATGGCTCCAGGAACTGGATTATTTAGGACAGCTTTCTTTCCTTGGTGCCTGCAGCTATGGCCCTGTGGCATCTGATCCCGTCAGATCTCGGAAGCTAAGCAGGATCGGGCTTGTTTAGTACCTGGATGGGAGACCGCCTGGGAACACCAGAAGCTATAGGCTGGGAGAAGGACCTGGCAACCCCCTCCCAAAAATCAATCTGCCATTGAAAACCCTATGAATAGCAGAGAGGCACTGACAGTAGATTTTCCCCTGTTGTACATAGGGTCGCTATGAGTCAGATACCGACTCGATGGCACCTAACAACAACAACAGTTCTTTCCTTGGTAGCATTCAGGTGCTGATGACAGGTCATTAGGATGGGGGGAAAACAAAAACAAAACTACTACTAATAATAATAACAAAACCAATAAAACCTCTTCCTGGGACAGTCCTCTGTACCTCAGGGCCCTGAAACATCTAACTTTCTTATTCCTTATAATTGGATCACCCAGCCTGTCACCTTTTCCTTGCAGTGTAACTTCCAACATCCCAAGTGACAGCCTCTGTATCTCCATAGACAGAAATTATAATGTCAGCAATATGTTGTTGTTGTTGTTAGGTGCTGTCGGGTCGGTATCTGACTCATAGCGACCTTCTGTACAGCAGGGGAAACACTATTGTCAGTGCTTCTCTGCTGTTCATAGGGTTTTCAATGGCAGATTGATTTTTGGGAGGGGGTTGCCAGGTCCTTCTCCCAAGTCAGCAATATAATAGGTACAAAAAATACAAAAAGGCACTGAAACATAAGTTACAGTTTCTATTTACTGCAACATTATAGAATCAGAGAAGATTGCTCAGGAAAACTAAAAATAACATTGAAGCAAGATCAAGCACTTTTTCATCCATGGCTGAGTTACCTGTGTCTTTCCCCAATAAGTTTTTGTTGTTGTTTAAAATAGTCAATTAATTTCTAGAAATATTTATTGAAGTACCTAATGAGAACTAGTTCGTTTAGTAAGACAGTGGTCTTAATGAGGCCAGGGTGAAATCTTAAGGGATAGATAACTTTAAGTTCAATATATCAGGAACTTTGCGTACTGTTTTACAGAAATATGTCTGTTGGTTAAATGACCATGGGGGGCTCAATGCAAAACCCAACTATACTAGGGGGAAAAGACTTTTCTTTTCCCTCTCCTCTCCTCTCCTCTCCTCTCCTCTCGTCTCCTCTCTTCTCCTTTTCCTTCCTCCCTCCCTCTTTCTATTTCCCTCCCTCCCTCTTTCTCTTTCCCTCCCTCCTCCCCTTTCCCTCCCTCCCTTTCTCTCTCTCTCTCCTTTTCTTTTCTTCCTTTTTCTTCCTTTCTTTTCTCCCTCCCTACCTCCCTCTCTCCCTTCCTTTCTTCTCTCTCTCCCTTCCCTGCTCTGTCTCTCTCTGTGTGTCTGTCTGTCTTTCTCGCTGTGCAGCCCAAGCTGGCCTTGAAGTTACTATCATCCTGCCTCAGCCTCCTGAATGCTGGGATCATAGGTGTGCACCACCATGCCCAGATAGGAGAAAAAGCAGTTTAGATCAGATCTTCAAACCAGAGAAAAATTGCGTTCCGGTTCAGGTATGGGTTCAATATGTTAAAATATAGAGGGTTCGAATTTAAGTCCTATGTATAGATAGCAGGGCTTCAAATGGAACCCAAATCCTAACCTGAACCTTGAACCCATTCCAGTCAAGCACTTAAAAAAAAATCTCTGAACTCAAATCTGAACCTGAACTTGAACCCAAACCCACTGAAAAATTGGGTTCAGGTTCACCTTTTAGTGTTTTTTGTTATTATTGTTTGTTCCTTTCCCTCCCTTCCTTTCCTTTCCTTTCTTTTTCTTTTCTTTCTCTTTCCCAGTAGCTATTTAAAAACAGAAAAAATTGAAAAAAATCTGTCTGTCTACACATAGGATTAAAATCTTACACCCAAACCCTCTGAATTTTAACATATGGAACCTATGCCCAAAGCGGAACCCACTTTTTCACAGGTTTGAAGCACTGATTTAGAGTGTTTTCCCTTTCCATGATGGATTATGCAGCATCTGAAATATGGGCCTTTTACTCACCCTCGGGACAGCTGCCATGGTGAGCTCCAAGTTAGTCTTGGTTAAAGTGAATAAAGGAAGATTGAGATCTTATTTGGAATTTCTATTTAAGGGAAAAATAACCACTCTTTTGGGATGGCAGATTTCCCAGAATTTATTGGGAACTGAGATTTGTATAGTTTTTGGTTCTTATAGTTAGTTTTAAAAGGGGAAGGGGGTAGGCAATAATTAAGTTTCTCTTATTTAAAATGGTCAGTTAACTTCTACAAGTACTTACTGAATATTTGCTGCATATCCAATACTGCCCATCATTACTTTTAAGGAGATAATGAATTTATAAGCAAGGCAACATTCATGCTGGGAACCATTAAGTAGAAGCTGAAATGTAATTTAGTGCCAAATGATTGGTACAAATCTCCTGAACAGATGACTAATTCCACGCTGAAGATCCTGCACGGAGACAGACATGTGCTGTTACAAGGAGACAGACTTTTTGAGATTTCTCCAGGAGAGAAATCAGGGAAATGTAGTCATCCTGTACTGTAGAGAACAACAGAGAAGCAGAGGATAGCACAGAGGTGTGATCACAGGATGGGGGCCAGGGGATGTGCTCATTTGTTCTCTGCCTGCAAGGATAGGTAGTATGTGAATGGATGGAAAGAACAGGGGGAATACGCTGTTCTAAGAGTAGGTGACATGAAGTGTACGATGTTGTTAAGAACAGTAGACTACTGACCCAGGTTGAGGCCTGAATTAAGAGATGATCATGTTGGTGGTGTTGTTAGGTGCTGTCGAGTCAAGTCTGACTCATAGCGATCCTATGTACAACAGGATGAGACACTCCCTGATTCTGTGCCAGACACATGATCTTTTTATGTGTAAGCCCATTGTTGCAGACACTGTGTCAATCCATCTGGTGGATGGTCTTTCTTTTTTTCATTGACCTGCCATTCTCCCAGACAGGATGACCTTCTCCAAGGATTGGTCCCTCCTGATAACATGTCCAAAATATGTCAGACACAGTCTACTCATTGTAGCTTCCAAGAAGGATGCAGCCTACTCCTTGTAGCTTCCAAGGAGCACTCTGGTTGCACTTCCTCTAGGATGGGTCTGTTGGTTCTCTTGGCAGCCAATGGTATATTCAATATTTGTCTCCAGCACCATAATTCAAAAGCATCAATTCTTCTCCTGTCTCCCTTATTCAATGTCCAACTTTCAAAACTCTATGTTGTGACTGAAAATACCATAGCATGAGTCAGGCGCACCTTTGTCTTCAATGTGACATTTTTACTCTTGAGGACTTTAAAGGGGTCTTTGGCAACAGCTCTTCCCAATGCAATGTGTCTTTTGATTCTTGACTGCTCTTTCTGTGGATATTGCTTGTAGAACCAGGTAAAGCAAAATCTTGGACAAATCCAGTCTTTTCTCTGTTTATCATGAAGTTGTTTACTGACTCACTTGTAAGGGTTTTTAAATGTTTTGTTGATGTTGAAAAACAATCTATACCAAAGACTGTTCTTTGATCTTCATCAGTAAAAATGTTTCAAATACTCTTCACTGTCTGCAAGCAGAATTGCATAATGTAGGTTGTTAATGAGTTTTCCACCAGTGCTGATGCTATGTTCTTCTTCATAAAGTGTAGCTTCTCGGATTATTTGCTTAGTATAGAGACTGAAAAGACATGGTAAAAGAATATAGCGTTGATGCACCCCATCTTGATTTTAACCCAGGCAGTGTTTCTTTGTTCTGTTGGAATGACTGCCTCTTGGTCCATGTACAGATTCCTCATGAGTACAATTAACTGCTCTGATATTCCCATCCCTCACAATGTTATCTGTAATTTGTTATGATCCACATAGTCAAATGCCTTTGTACAATCAATGAAACATAGACTTCTTTCTGGTATTCTCTGGTTTGGGCTACTATCCATCACAGATCAGCAATGATGTCCCTGGTTCCACGCCTTCTTCTGAATCTGGCTTGATTTTCTAGGAGTTCCTGTCTATATACTGCTGCAGTTGCTTTTGAATGATCTTTTGCAAAATTTTACTTGCATATGATATTAATTATGTCTTTCAATAGTTCCTACTTTCAGTTGGATCCCCTTTTTTGGAAATATGAACATATATGGATCTCTTTCAGTCATTAGGCCAGGTAGCTAGCTGTCTTTCAGATCTCTTGGCATAAGTAAGTGAGCCCCTCTAGTGCTGCATCTGTTTGTTGAAACATCTCTATTCGTATTTCATCAATTCCTAGAGCCTTGTGTTTTGCCAGTTCCTTCAGCGCAGCTTCTACTTCAGTAGCATTGGTTTCTGATCGTATGCAACCTCTTGAAATGGTTGGTCATCCACTAATTCTTTTTAGTAAAATGACTCTGTATATTCCTTCCATCTTCTTTTTATGTTTCCTGCATCATTTAATATTTTCCCTATAGAATCTTTCACTATTGCCACTCGAGGCTTGAATTTTTCCTCATTCCTTAAGCTTGAGAAAAAGAGTATGTTCTTCCCTTTTTGTTTTTTTATCTCTAGCTAGCTCTTTGCATGTGTCATTATAATATTTGATTTTGTCTTCTCAAGCTGCCCTTTGAAATTTTCTGTTTAGTTCTTTAACTTTGTCATGTCTTCTTGTACTTTAGCTGCTTGACATTCAAGGGCCAAGTTTCAGGGCCTTTTTTGACATGTGATTGGTCTTTTCTGTTTTCCTGTCTTTTTAATAATCTTTTGCTTTCCTCCTGAATGATGTATTTGATGTCATGCCACAACTTGTCTGGTCTTCAATCATTAGTATTTAACACATCAAATCTGTTATTGAGGTGGTCTCTGAACTCTGATGGGATATACTTAAAGTCGTACATTGGCTCTTGTGTACTTTTTCTAATTTTCTTCAGTTTTGGTTTGAACCTACATATGAGTAGTTGATGGTCTGATCCACAATCATCACCTGGTCTTGTTCTGACTTTTGATATTGAAATTTTCCATCATCTCTTTCCACAAATGTCATCAGTTGGTTCCTGTATGCTCCATCTGGTGACTTCCATGTGTATAATCACCATTTATAGTGTTGAAAAAATGTGTTTGCAATGGAAAGATCATTGGTTTGACAAAATTCTATTATGCAATCTCTAGCATTATTTCTGTCACCAAGGCCATCTTTTCTAGCTACTGAGTCGCCTTCTTTGTTTCTCATTTTTGCATTCCAGTCAGCAGTAATTATCAGCGTATCCTGATTGCATGTTCGATCTATTTCAGATTGCAGAAGCTGGTAAAAAATCTTCGCTATCTTCATTTGTAGCCTTTGTGGTAAGTGTGTAAAATTGAATAATAGTCATATCAACAGGCCGTCCTTGTAGGCGTATGGATATTATTCTATTACTGACAGCATTGTACTTCAGGACAGATCTTGAGATATCTTTTTTGATGATGAAAGTAACGCCAGTTCTCTTTAATCTGTCATTCCCGGCATAGTAGACTATAAGATTATCTGATTCAGAATGGCCTATACCAGTCCATTTTAGCTCACTGATGCCTAGACTGTCAGTGTTTGTACACTCCATTTCTCTTTTGATGATTTCTAAGCTTCCTAGATTCATACTATGTACATTCCACGTTCCAATTATTAATGGATGTTTACATTTGTTCCTTCTCATTTTCATTGGTGCCACATCAGCAAATGAAGGTCCCTGGGGCTTTACTCCATTCTGCGTATTAAGGTAGACTCTACTTTGGGGAAGGAGGTCTTCCCCAGGCTTCTTCTGAGTGCCTCCCATCCTGGGGGGCTCATTTTCTGGCACTATATCTGATAGTGTTTCCCTCCTATTCATAGAGTTTGCAATGGCTAATTGTTTCAGGAGTAGTGTACCATGTCCTTCTCCCTAATCTGTCTTAGTTTGGAAGTTCAGCTGAAACTTGTCCATGATGGGTGGCCCTGCTGGCGTCTCTAATACCTGTGGCATAGCTTTCAGCATCACAGCAACACACAAGCCCCTGCAGTACAGCAAACTGACAGACACGTGGATCATGGAAGACCTTAAATATGAAGTCCAAACACAGGCAATTCTTGCGAAGCTTTACTCTGTTTGACTGCTGCTTTCTGGCGACTGCCCCGTACCTGAGAGTGTGCGTTTGTTAATGAATGAATCACTGGAAAAGGCACTAATTTATTTATAGGTTTTTCTTTCTCAGTAATGAGGCTGAGATTACCTGTGGTTATCTTTGCTGGCCTTTGTGTAATTTTGACATTTTTTTACTCATCATTTTACCTATTATTAATTGTACATTCATCAATTCTGCATTCATCAGTTTACTTATTCTACAGATTGTTTATTTTAACCATTTCACGATGAATACTTAACTTATAGGTTTTTGTTATAGCTTGCCATCATTATTTTGTGCTGAGTGCAAAAGAAATAAAAATTAAATCTCATTTAACAATACAGTTAATAAATTAGACTTATTCACAAAGACTAAATGAAAGGAAATTAAGAAACAGTGGCTGTGTACTAGTAATATTATTGTTTATCATCTGTCTGCTGTTATAGTCTAGGGCAGTGGTCCCTAACCTTCTTGGCACCAGGGACTGGTTCATGGAAGACGATTTTATCATGGATGAGGTTAGGGGTTAGTTAGAGGACAGGAGGTTGGGAGATGGAGGGGCGGGGAGGGTGGTGATTCAAGAAATGGGGAGCAGCTGTAAATGCAGAGGAAGCTTTGATCACTTGCTGGCCATGCCCCTTCTGCGGTGTGGCCCAGGTTCCTAACACACCACTGACAAAGGCCTGTGTGTTGGGGGATCCCTGTCCTAGAGTATGTTACTCTGTTGACATTTATTTTAGGAACTCATTATTTGTATCTCTGAATGTGAACTTTAAATATTACTTGCAGTGAGCTGCTCATGCTGATTTTTCTTTGTCTGAGTTATTGTTTTTCGACATAGTTCTACTACCTCTTTTTTTTTTTTTTGTACTGGGGGTTGTACTGGGGTTTTGTACTGGGGTTGAACCCAGGGCCTCGCACTTGCATGCCCTGCAAGTGCTGGACCACTGAGCTGCACCCTCAGTATATGTTTTTACTTTTTGAGACAGGATCTCGCAAAATTATGCAGACTACCTCTGGTCTTGAACTTGCGATCCTCCCGCCTCTGCCTCCCCAGCCTCTGGGATTACAGGCGCGCGTCACCACGACTGGCAGTTCTACTACTTCTGATATTCGAGATTTAATAGTAAGAGTATGTATTATCCACAGAAAACCTATACTGTGCCTTTCACACACGTGAGTGTCTCTAGGCCATCAGGGCTATCCTGGTAGTAACTAAAAAGAAATCAAAATCTTTAAGTTGTGCTATATCCTCCTCACTCTTCCTATCCATTTGCTCTTAACTATAAATTTCCCTTTTTCCATTGTTTACAATTTTTGACGCCTTCCAATTGGGATGTAATAGTTGTGTAAAAAATTAAGAAAAAATACTAACCACATTCTTTTAGTGCAGTGAAATTTCTTTGGATGCCTTAAAATGAAAATTTATTAAGTACTTTAGGACTGTGAGTAGCTAATATGAGACCTTCTGTAGTAGTTCCTTAATTTTTTTTCTGTGAGCCCTGAGACATTTTATGAAAACTTTATATAAATATGTGTGTGAATTTTTTATGGGGAGAGGATCCAAAGTTTTTCAAAGAGATTTTTCTCAGAGAACCATTTCTGTGAGACCTGGGATGCAGAAAATCAGGTTAAGGATTATATTTTCCTAGTCCTACAATACAACTGGCATGCTAAGTCAATCATACTGACAAGATATTTACTATGAAATTATAAAATAAGTTCTTCTAAGTAGTCCAGTTACTGAATATGTTATGCTAATTATTTTTCGAAGATATGCCTCATAGTGGAGAGATCAAAAGTATCGATTTGTACTTTTAGTTTTTTCCATTTTGAAAAATGTTAATATTGTAAACAGACCACTTGCTCTAATTTTTATACGTATGGGGAGTGGGAAATTATTTTATAATCATATATCCATGGATTGTTTTGTATGTTAACATTATGCTAATACAAAATGAATATCTTTTAATTTCAGAATGGTATGGTACTTATGAAGGATATGGAAAATGTGAGATGAAAAATAAGTAGAAAGACAATATGAAATCATAGCAATATAAGGGCCCAAAGAAAAGTATAGGCAGTCATGTTTTAAGAGTGAAAGGATGGATAGGTCACTGTAAGCTGGGTGAAGCACAGAAATAAGTAGGGCATCATTGAGAATAACTAGACGTGAGCATGTAACTCACAGGCAACCATGAATTGCCCAGTGGAAAGTCAGCAACTGGTGTGCTAAACAGCATGGATTCTTCGTCTTGGTTTCTAGTACTTGTTGTAAGTTGCTTAACCACTCTGTGTGTCAACCTGCTTTGTTTTTTTTTTTCTTTTTGGTAAAGCTAGCACTTTATAGTGTTCTTAATTTCATGTGGTATCTATTTGTTTTATTTAAAAAGAAAAACTTAATTCACAGTGCCATTAAGACCACAGTAGGGGAGTAAGGAGGAAAGTTAGTGGCCAGATAACTAAAGGCCTTTAGTGACAAGGTAAAGCAGGACTTGGCAAACTTGTACCCTTGAGCCAAATCCATCTCCTCCTTTGTCTTTTTAGATACTATTTTATTGGATCACAGCCTTGTGTTAATGTGCTTTGTCCTCTGGCTGGTTTTACTATAATGACAGAGTAGTACATTTGTGTAGAGACCTTATGGCCCACAAAGCTTAAACTATTTATTATTTGGTCTTTTACAGAAAAGGTTTGCTGATCCCTCAGTTAAAGAATTACCCCCTCAACATCATTACATTGGAAATCGATTTGAAATTATGGTTTAGTTTTGTTTTGGGGAAAGGGAGGCACATAATTGGATAGTGGTAGCAATACATATCATCAGAAAAATATTTTATGGCTCGGGGTTTAGCTCAGAGGTAGCATGTGTGCTTAGCATGCATGTGGCTCGGGATTTAATCGCCAGCATCCCAAAAATGTTTGAGGAAGAGTAATCTAGAAAAATTGCTTCCAGCGGATTGGAAGATATGAATTAATGTTGAGGAAGACAGACTGGTTAAGACTGGTAGTGAATTTCTGAGGCACTACTTTGTGCTCTGGGGCTGGGATTTAGCTCAGTTGGTAGAGCTCTGCGCTGCAGTCTCTGAGGTCCTGAGTTCAATTCCCAGCACCACAAAAATGGGAGAATGGCCTGGCAGTCCACTCCCAAGGCAATCCCGAAACAGCCAGCCATTGAAAACCCTGTGAGGGTCGCTGTGAGTCGGATACCAACTCGACGGCACCTAACAACAACAACAACTTTGTGCTCTAGAGAAGGGGTGGTAATGGAAATAGAAGTGCGTGATAACTGAGACTTTAAGAAAATTACGATAATGTTGGTGACTATAGATAGAGGGAGATATAATGACTGAAATGTGGCAGTGAAATGACAGTAGATGTTAGTGATGCAACTAAAATAGGAATTCTCCACCAGGAGCTAGTTTTTTGAAGAAAGCAGTCACTGTGATTTTGACATGCCAAACGTGTGTTATGGAATGTCTGCCAGTCAGTAGGAATCGTTGACTCTGCTTAACTCTGCTTCTTTGGACAGACTCTACTTTCCATGAGAGGGTAGCGCACAGTGCAGAGTAGGCTGCCCTAATTGCTCAGACCCCTCCAGGACTCCAGAAAGTGTGACTCTCTCTCTCCTCAGTCTAGGCCTCCTCCTTTTTGGTAGAATCTTTCAAGCAGCAACTCCAGCACATTGGCCTGGTGAGATGCTGTGGGTGTGGAACAGCATGGTTAATTACTTGCAGCAACTTGATCACTGTCTGTGGGGGAAGCAGGTCACCCCAAAACTCTCTTGAGTATATAGGCTTAAGTCAAGCCTCTAGGCAAAATGCAGATTCTTCCCTTCCATTTATGACATGAGACAGGCCTCCATGTAAGATGAGCTAACTGGACTATGCAACCTTCTTCTAGCTATGGCTTTTTTTTTCTCATTATGAGGTCATTATCATAAGTTGGGGAATCCTATCACCAAGGTAGATGAGCATGTAGCTTTGAGACCTTTAGCTCCATTTGGTAGGATTTCTTTTGTGTTTGACTTTATTCACTCTTACAGTTAACTCAAAACCAGTTGTATTCTTTTATCTTGTTTTCTTTCCTTGTTCTACTGCCAAAACCCAAGTTTAGACCCCTGCCTCAGATGTCTGGCCTGGCTGATTCAGTTGCTTCTGAATTGACATATTTGATTTTCTGAAGTTGTGATATATTCCCATTTTTTTATCTGGTAGTCTCCATCTGGTAAGTTCTTCCCACTCAGCAGAAGTGTGAGGTGAACAGAAGCTTAGGGTTGATGTCAAGTGTGGACACCTGAAGTCACCAGTGTAGAGCCATGCCGTTATCAGTGTAGAGATCTACATTTCCATGTCAGTTTTTGCTTTTTCACATACTGTTTTGTGGGATGTCTGTCAGATTTCATCTGAAACCATCCTCCAGAGGCAAATGCCTTGGTTGCCTACACTGAGCTAATTGTTTTAATTGTGCTGGAAAGCTAAAGGCCAAAATTTATTTCCGTGAATACAAAAGGCTAGAAAAGCAAGGCACAGAGGCTTGTAAGTAATGGAGTAAGTAATCACAATTACATCACAAGTAAGTAAGGGAGCAGTAGGAGTTGTGATATCATTTAGTTCTTCATAAATGTTTCCTGTGTGCCGGGCAGTGTTTCAAGCACGTTTTGTGTATTAACTCATTTAGAGTGCTTTAGCCACCACACCAGCTTGCCTGTGGGGTGATAGATAATTTCTTCTAAGCTCCTGCATTGTAAAAGGCAAAGAATACAAAGTGAGCAGAGCAGGAAGCTGAGAACCAGTCTTGGTGCCACCCATAGAATGAAAGCGCAGTGCAAGAAACGTCACAGTCTAAGAAACAAAGCATAACAGCAGCAGAGGGGAGAACGACAGCTAAGATGGCGCATTGCCACAGGAACTGGTAGGGGGAATTCTTTTTTTTTTCAATTGGAAATTTTTAATGCACAACTTAATGTGTTTCATTCTGACATGTATTTCATTGTGACACTTGCATATATGTGTTTCATTGTACATTGCTTACATAACCTCCCCCTGACCCTCTCGTGCCCCTCCTCCCCCGTCTCCCACCCCCCAACCAATGGCCCCCTTTCTACTTGTATGTCTTTTTGTGGGGGTATTTATCTATACTTGTGCATTCCAATTTTGATTTAAGTCCAAACTTTTTTCTATAGTGATCTACCTTTTTACATTGTCAACAGTATTACATGAAAAATCTAGTCCATTTGCATTATTGCCATAGTTTGGTTGTTGGTTATATTATAATTATTTCCCAAACTATTAAAGTTGGGCTGTTTACTTTGAGGTTGACCTCTCTCTCATTCCTCGCTCCTCATTGGCCTTCCTCTGCCTTTCATGTTCTCCCTTCATTGCTTCCTTTTGCTAGATCCCTTCCTCCTCCATTTAGCTCCTTAAATTGTCCCTTCTCCGGTAAGTTTACATGAGCTTTTTATTCTGTCCCAATTTATATATAGGATTTTTTCCTTCTTTTAAGTTTGATTCAGCACCCATATATGAATGAGAACATGTGGTATTTCTCTTTTGGGCTTGTGTTCATTCACTTAAGATAATTTTCTCCAATTCCATCCATTTTGCTGCAAATGACACTATTTCTTTTTTTTTTCATTGCTGAGTAGTATTCCATTGTGTATATGTACCATAATTTTTTTTATCCATTCCTCTGTTGATGGGTACTTTGGTTGATTCCATGAGAAATGCTTTGCCCGTCTGTCCCTTCACTGACCAGACTGGGCTCTGCTTCTAAGGCTGGGTCTTGAGTTGTTCTGAGCATGTCTCCCTGCCATCCAGCACACAGATGACCCTAGTGATCCACACACACAGGTGGAACATTGTATTGTTCTTTAACAGAGTTGAAACAAGACTAGAGTTTTTGAAGAAAATATCTTACTGAAAAAAAGAAAATAAAAAGAAACAGTAAGGAAATAAAAGAAATTCATAGGATAGAGAATTATCATCCTAATTTAAACAAAGTCCACCCAGAAACTGACCTGATAAAGTCAGCCTTTAAGACTCTAATGGCTACTCCTGTTGCTCCTATAAATACCATTTGGCCACTTACTGACTTTTCTACTTTTAGGGAAATTCAGTTTCTCCCAGAACTTGCTATGGTTTTGTCTTTGGGTGCATAATCCCTGCCCCGCAGCCACCCAAGCTAAGCCCCTTAACCTAAGGCATGGCCTGCTTTCTGCTCCAGTGCTGTTCTAGCTCTCCTGGGTTCTTGTTCCAACTCAGGCCCAGGGCATGAGGAAAGCAGTTTCCCAAGTGAACCTAGCAGTTCTCCTTACCCAGTCCCTGCAGCCTGAGTTTCATGCCATCTCTTCTTGACATTGCAGTTTGACATTTGTGCTTACTGAGGGGCTAAGTGGGGCTGGGATTTAGCTCAGTTTGTAGGGCACTGCTCTGCAGTCTCTGAGGTCCCGGATTTGATTCCCAGTACCGCAAAAATGGGAGAAGGATGTGGCAATGCACTCCAAGGCAATCCTGAAACTGTCAGCCATTGAATACCCTATGAGGGTCGCTATGAGTTGGACAAGGCTTGATGGCACCCAACAATAACAACAACAACAACAACAGAGGGGCTCAGTAACATGCATATGCTCTGAATATAAAACATACAAATCACTGCCTTTATGGGCCTTTCATTTACATCAATGGGGGTTATATTTCAATTACATTCTGAATAATATTAATTAGCCAGTTGTCAGTATAAGAATTCATTTAGGATAATATTTGAAATAATGAGACTACTCAACCATAAGTAAGTTATATTACTAGTGGCATATTGTATTCATTAAAAGTCTTTATGTGGCTTATATTAATAGAAAGTAAAATGGCATAAATATGATTGTAAGTTATTGGAAACAATCATTGAAATAAAAAAAAAATTTGCAGACTATGCAAGTGTAAAAGAATAATGTACAGCCTAATGTGAAATAGTGGTCTTGTTCCCTTTTGCTCTTCAGTAAATTTACGTATGGGCCGCCAACTAAAACCATCTATCTTGCTCTCTTTTCTTTTAAACTTTGATCTGATGGTGCTTTTTGCTATCCTTATCTTGTAATTGCGTGTTGTCCGAGGAAGGATTTAATATCTTAGAGAGCAAAAAATTAGGATGAGAATGTTTCTCTCTCTCTCTCTCTCTCTCTCTCTCTCTCGAGAGAGAGAGAGAGAGAGAGAGAGAGAGAAAGAGAATGGTGGGAGAAGAGTGACCTTATATTCAAGTTAAAGTTTTAGGGGTGCTCTTTTAATTATTTTGAATAATGAGGAACTCTTTGGTGAAAACATAAATGCCAGAGCACTAAGAATTCAGAAAACAAGAGAATATGTTGTTAGGTGCTGTCAAGTTGGACTCATAGTGACCCTCATAGAGGACTGGCATGTCCTTCTGTTTTTGGAGAACAAGAGAATATAGTCAATATAAACAATACAAAACAGCTGACACCTTCAAGATGACACAACCACATGTGGTTTCTGTGCACATATTTTTAGAGATAGTTTTGGGGAAAGCCTAGACAACATGTAATAAATTTATTTTTGAGTTTTACTTTTTGAAATGATGAATTTTAGGGGCCATGAAAGAGAGTGTTACTTAAAGCCTAATGCGACACACCAGACATTTGGAAAAGAGACAGTTGTGTGGTACTGCTATTTAGTTCCTCATGGTCACTGGCAGTTGTAGTTAAGGTGACCATCTTAATTACATATACATCTTAGTTGAGCAACCTCATTCATGCATTTGAGGATTTCTTTTTCTTATTTTTTAACATTAGCATGATAGCATGCAGACTGGATAGAGTGATTCCACTTAGAGATGGGAAGAAAGTGATGCAGGAGTGTCAGTGGGTTTAGGGGTGCTGTGCCCCAGCGTTCCTGCCTGCTCTGAGGAGTTCCCTTTCTTGGTACCTGCACTCAGGATTGACACTGGATCCTTGTCTTGATGCCAAAAAGAATTTGACGATGAAACAGGGAAGTGGAAATGAGATTTGAGTTTCTTAGATAAAGGGTAAGAGATCCTCCACGCTATCAGAGTGAAGCGCGGGCATTGAGAGAGAAAGAGCCACGGAAGCAGGTCCAGAGAAGGAAGCCCCAGGCCGGAGTGCCAGCAGCAGGCAGGTCCTTCCCCAGCAGCAACGATTACCCACCCACCCTCCCCGGCAGCAGATACCTTGGTTTGTCTCTGTTTCCCTGTATAAAAGAAATTATGGGAGACTTAGAAATTATACAGTACAGGCTGTTTATTAACAATACAGATTATAAAGAGAGCACACCTTCAAGACATGAAGGCGAGGAGTAGTCAGGGTTCCTGCTGCCCAGAGCCCGGGTCACATTGTCTTTTATAGTGGGGGTTGAGCCTTCAAGGGAAGGAAGGGAATGTTTTACATCTGGGGCCTGTGTTCCCAAAAGGGGTTAATGGATACCCAGTCTTCAAAGGACTGGGCTCCGAGGCGGACACTTCAAAAAGTGAGAGATCCAGGCAGAATTCACTTAACAATGTCCTTTTAGATTGCTGGGAGTGGTGTGTGCCTCACACGGTCTTATCATCCTTCCTGGATGAATGTAGAAGTGAGGAGTGATTTTAATTTTGTTTCCGTTTAGCAAGCATGCTGTTTGTAAGGGGATTATCTATCAGGGAAGTACTGACCATGCACGGGGGGCGCTTACACTGATATTTATATAACAGGTGCCTGGGAAGCACATGGCAAGGCTGGGAGGTGGCTGGTGGCTGAGCCTCTATTCCCTTTCTTCCTGCCTATTACTCTCTAATGTTGTTGTTGTTAGGTGCCGTCGAGTCGATATCTGACTCATAGCGACCCTCATAGGGGTTTTCAATGGCTGACTGTTTCGGGATTGCCTTGGGAGTGGATTGCCAGGCCCTTCTCCCATTTTTGCGGTGCTGGGAATTGAACTTGGGGCCTCAGAGACTGCAGCGCAGTGCTCTACCCACTGAGCTAAATCCCAGCCCATTACTCTAATAGGAGGAGCAATTCACATACCGTTGCACAGTCCTTGGATCCTCTGTGGTTCCATTTGTAATAAGACAACATAATATCCGAGCACTGAGTAGTAGTATATTTGCCTTTTCATACATTGACTTTGACTTAACATTAGAAAGATTCAGGCTCAGAGGATGTAACAGTAGAAATGTTCTGATGAATAGCCTATTCCTCAAGTTAGCCTTTGAAACCACGGGGAAATTGTGGCCTTGAATTGTATATCAGTTAAAATCATATACATTGCATATACTAGAATACTTGAATGAAATATCTTGACCTAAAGGTTTATTTCTCTTCACTGTAAAATTAAAATAAATAAATAAATAAAAATTAAAAAAAAAAAAAAAAAGGACAGGGGTAGGAGGTGTCTGTTGGGTATTGGTGTCTTTCTTTCTATTTTGCTTCCCTGACTGGTGGGATGCTTACCAGGCAGGTTGGCCGCTTCACCTCTAGCCCTGTATTCCATAGTCCAGGCTTAAGGAAGAAGGAGGGCAAAAGCCTATACCACTATCATTTCCCTGTGTAGGGAGCTTTCTTGAAAGGCATGCCCCAAAATTTCAGCTTACATCTCATTGGGAATTGGTGATTCATGGGTTGGTTAATGTTTGTGTGAAGCCAACTTCTCTTTTCTGCTTTTCCAGCCAACCTTGAAAAAAATAGCAGCTCTTCTTGGTGAGATTTTGAAAAGTGAAGAAGCTGGCAGTTTTAATCTAAAAATGTAATATATAATAGGCTGGGTGTAGTGGTGCATGCCTGTACTCCCAGAACTTCCTGAAGCTGAGGCAGAAGGATTTTGAATTCAAGGCCAGCCTGGGCTACATAGCAAGACCCTGTACTTCTAATCCCACCATAATAATACTAAAAGTAATGATGTTGTTGTTAGGTGCGTTTGAGTTGGTGTCTGACTCATAGAGACCCTATGTACAGCAGACAGACGGAACACTATTGTCAGTGCTTCTCTGCTATTCATAGGGTTTTCAATGGCTGATTGTTTTTTGGGAGTGGGTTGCTGGGTCTGTCTCTCAAGCCTACAGCACCTGGTGTTCCCAGGTGGTCTCCCATCCAAGTAATAACCAGGCCAGACCCTGTTCAGCTTCCAAGATCTGACAGGATTGGATGCCATTGTGGTATGGCTGCAAGCTAAAAGTAATGATAATTACAGTAATAATAATAATCAGCTGTGAGATTCTATTATATATATAATTGATATATTGAGTGCTTCATATATTTATATGCATAGTTTACTTAATCCTCAGAATAATCCTATTGTTTCTATATTTTTGGATGAGGAAATTTATGACCACAGAGGTTAAGTAACTTGCTCAAGTTGACATAATTGGAAAGTAATGGATCTTAGATAATCGGCCTAGGTCCTGTGCTTTAACCACTTAGTCGTACTGATCTATAATTTAATTATCTGTAGCTCAGAGATAAGGGAACTAAAGCTGAAAGATTGTAAGCCATTGGCCCAAGGTCACGGAGCCCTCAGTACTTAACTTCATCATCTGGGTTTTATTTCCACTGTCCTGGTACGCTGTCTCTGTGTACACTCTTTAACCTTTTTCTTCTTATTTTTGGGCCTGTCTTTTTGCGAGGTGGTTGTATTTGCTTTGCTGCAGTTTTAAATCCTAAAAATTATATTCTTCCTTTAGAATTCTTATCTTGGCAAAGAAGTCCTCGAGAGGCAGTGCGGCTTAGTGGTAGAGAGCGTGGACTTCGGAGTCATAGTGCCTGTGTTTGATCCTAGTTGTTGCTTCTTTTAGCCATGTGATCCTGGAAGACTCATACTTCTGATGTGTTTTAGTAGTTACTTCTATAAAATGGGCTAATAGTAATAGTTATCCTATGAGGCTGCCGGTAAGAGTAGATGAGTGAAGATATAAGACAGTGCTTAGCACATGAGTAAACATTTTCTGTTCTGATTAGATTATTGTTTTTTTTGTTGTTGTTTTCTTTTGTTTTTGTTGTTTGTTTTGCTGTGCTGGGAGGTTGAACTCAGGGCCCTATGTAGTTTTGTACTTTTCGAGCACTCTACCACTGAGCTGTACCCGCAGCCCCTTTTTAATTCTTTTATTGGGACAGATAAGTTATTTAGGCTGCCTCTGGCCTTGAACTTACCGTCTTCCTGTCTCTTCCTCCCAAGTTGCTGGGATTACAGGTATGCACCACCATGCCCAGCTAAATTGTTTTTTATCCGAAATATGTAGTATAAATTAAACTTAAAACATTTTCTAGTATCCAGTTGATGTTCACCGGATGTATATAGCATGAATGAAAATAACTATGAAATGCTTTGTATTATTTGCCTACATTTCTCATACTGGTTGGAATATTAAGATAATAGAAGATGAATTATTTTTAAAATTATTTTTTATTTTAATTTTATTTTTTATTTTCATGGTTCTGGGGATTGAACCCAAGGCTTCCAAGATGGTTGGCAAGTTCTCTACCACTGAACTACATCCCTCAGCTTAAGATGAGTTATTTTTAATGTTTAAATCAACATCCATCGTCAAGACCAAGGAGCAATATTACATTACATTGATTTTCCTGTGTTATTTTTTGCATCACTTTTATGTATAAAACTGTTAGTTTTTACATTTAATGTTTTTACTGAGATAGTCTTGAAAAGTATTGTCTATATCCAAGGGCTATTAGTGATGTAAAAGTCCATGCCATCATTTTAAAAAATAGATGTTAATGTCTTTGAATCTCTTCAAGTCACATTTCCAAGTGCTATCAGTTGCCCATTAAATATTAATTTTATCACAGGAGCAGTAATGTAATTATCAGTGAACCGACTTTAGATGGCAGCAGCATGTAGCAGTGAGATAAGGACTGGCAGCTCAGAATTGATGTCATGCTACTGCAGATTTCGAACATTGTTTTCACATTTGCCCTTTTCCTGTAAACAATCTGAGAACTGAACCCCTTTAAGGGAACCCACCCACCTCCGTTCCCGCGTGTCACTCCTACATCAGAGAAAATGCTGCATAATACTGAGATGACAGCCCCACCTCTGATGTCACCCAGGATGGTACGATCCTCTCGGAGCCTTTGCTGGGCTTCCTGCTGCTGCACCGGGGAAATGGTTACATTAAAGCCAACTCCCGGCATCCCAGCTCGCTCCTTGAAAGTAGTTTTGACAATTAGAGGAAAGCCCTACGGTGGCTGTTTTCGTAAGGTACCAAGGTAGACAGCGGCAGAGGCAGAAAGCAAGCAGGAGAGCAGGCGCTTTGCCTTTGTGAGGGGCTGAGGCGGCAGCGCCTCTCGGCTCGGGTTCCAAGTGCTCAAAGTGCTTCCATTTACATCACCGTGTGCAGTGCAGGGCAAAAGGGGCTGCCAGGAAATTTGAAACTAATTTGCTTCCAGTTGACTAGAACAGCGTATTTTTGCATTGGCTTGCTTCTTTCCTAGCTAACTTTTCTCAAGCGTTAAACTGATGAACTGGGCATTTTCTATGATCAATGGGTAACTGCTGGAGCTACAGTAATCTCTGTGAGTAACCTCTATTTGTAGGTCTATGCAGGCAAATATATTTTTTATCTCTTTCTCTCTTGTAAAATGCTGCTGTGAAATTATCCATCTGTATTGTTGACTGCTTTTGCTTACTAGTGTTGTCTTTTGGCCGTCCCAGTAGGAGACACCTGGGGCCCCCCAGGTTTTGCTGAATCCTGCCATAGAGAAGAGCATACTGCATTAATTCTGGGGTGCCCCCGTCAAACAGTCTGTAATCTCCCAGTAATCAAAAAGATGCCACCTGCCCTCCAAATGCCTTTACCCAGCACCTCACCTGGCTTTAAACTAGAATGTTTATTTTAGGAGCCGATGCTGGATTTTCCAAAA
This sequence comes from Pedetes capensis, assembly GCA_007922755.1. Classification (NCBI taxonomy): domain Eukaryota; kingdom Metazoa; phylum Chordata; class Mammalia; order Rodentia; family Pedetidae; genus Pedetes; species Pedetes capensis. Next base: position 105,982 of record VMDO01004890.1, read on the forward strand.
TTTTTATTTTTAAGTAGAAAGCAGGATATTATTCTTACCTGTAACCTTCCTTCCTTTCTTTTTTTGCCCCCAAAGCAGCTTTCCTGAGAATGCAGAATTCTGTCACCCTATTACTGCTCCCTGTTTGTGATGTATTATATAGGCAGAAAGAGGGAAAACGGGCCAGCCCTGCAGTTTAGAAAGACATCATATTGTGGTGCTAGATGGGATAGGGGAGGAGTTTCACTTAAAGAACCCAAACTCCTTTTCATCTGCAGGCCTGACATGTGGCGTAGGTCATGGTCTGAATAGCCTAGAAGAGAAAGAGGTTGGCTGCCAAAGCAACAGTGAAAATTCTGTAAACACTGGAGTTGAGGCTGAGCTCAGACCTCTCTTGGAAGTTTATAACGGCTATTTTAATTCCTCAGTTTACATGCAGGGGTGTGTCTTTCCTGTCTGTCAAAAGGGTCACTTCTATGGTCATTTAATATTTGTTTCTCTCTCAGCAGGGAAACCGACTTTCAACTTTCTGTAAAATTTGCTATTGTAGATATACTTGGCATTGTTGTTTATGTCAGTCGGTAGCCTGACTCCTGAGGGAAACTGTGGGTCTCTTTCTGAGTGTGAAAACTACTGAGTGCCCATGTGGGTCGGCTGAGGCATGGGGCTGAGCGAGGTTGCTTGTTTACTGCACCCCTAACATCTGCCCTGAGAGGCAGCAGTTAGGCAGGTCCATAGCTGTAACTGATCATCACTGCTAGGAGCTCCAGCTGTGTGGCGCTCATAATTATTTTTTAATGAACTATATAGTATTTTGAAACGTCAATTTTTAATTTCTTACCAGGCCTGCAGTGGATGTGACTGTGGAGTTACTTCAAAGTTTAAAGTTTTTTCACCTTTAAAGAATAGAATAAAAACTAAGGAGTCAGTTGAGAGAGAGGGAGATTTTAGAACTGGATTTTTAAGAGTGGATTCCTAAACAGGAAGTAATACAAAATGGGCAGTATGGATACAGTCAGAGGAGCAGCTCTGATCAGAAGAGATAGGGCTGAAAGGAGAAGCACAGAGTGTGGATATAAAAAGCAAAAATAAAGCAGGGGCACGGGAGGCGGAGGCAGGAGGATTGCAAGTTCGAGACCAGAGGCAGTCTGCGTAACTTAGCGAGACCCTGTCTCACAAAGTAAAAAAAAAAAAAAATGGGCTGAGGGTGCAGCTCAGTGGTCCAGCACTTGCAAAGCATGCAAGTGTGAGGTCCTGGGTTCAACCCCCGATACTACGAAACACTAAACTAAACTAAAATAAAATAAAAAGCAAAAATTATGAGAGGTAGATGAGAAAAAGACAAATCTGGGGAGTTCTAATAACTGAAAAAAAGGAAATCAGCTTTTAAAATTAGTGATTTTAAAGATAAGTAGAAGTTCAGCCACTGTTCCTGAGTGTTTCTTCTCCATGACAGAAACAGTGCCCTGCACAGTTGCTCGGGAATTAGTGGGCTCTTCCTTATCTCGCTCATCTGACATTCTGAGTGCCGTTTGCGTGCTGTTCTGTAGTTTACAGAGCTTACTCGGAAATTGACGGGTATGGTAAGCCACTATCATTCCTCAGGGATTAGAACTGAATGAGAAAAATCGGGTTCTGAATCATTAGTATGTGAAATTCAGTTTGCGGTAAGCACAGATCTAACTATTAATCATGGGGGGAAGACTGTCCAATTAATGGAACATTTTCTATTCGTGTGTGCACATGCTAAAAGCTTATGTAGTGGTTGGTAGGACTTTCCTTGGCTTTCGCAGCGCATAAGACCTTCAATATGTGTGCTTTTAGAGAGTTATCAGTGTCCAGACTCCTTGACTATATGCCCTCACTTTCTCCAAAATGTGAATTTATTAGAGTGAGGAATATATCCCCAAATATAATACACTTAGGTTACTCATTTAGCAAATTCTTATTACTTAGACTTCATTTTCCGGTATTTTTATTGTACCAAATATATTTTCTATTGCTGGTTAAAATGGATTAGATTATCCTGTTGTTATGCTTTACTACAATTTTTTTTCAATTGCTTTGAGGATTTGAGCCATGTGTCACTGTGTTGCCAGAGAGGTTTATTGATCACTGTTAGTCATGTTGAGAATTATAGGTGCTCATAGGTGAAATGTGTTTGAGATCTGTTAACCCAGCAAAGCTTGCTTTCTGTATTTGCTTTGTAAATTGGGCATCTATCTTTTATTGGTTAATGAAATTTCAGACTAAGGTGTCAGTCTTTCCTCATCTTTAGTACCGGATTCCTACTGGACAAGTCAGTGGAGCGTGCCTTTAAGTTGTTTCTGTAAATTTTCTAGTGTTAATGTAAGAATTTATAGTCTCTTATACTAACTGCTGGTGTAAGTTTCAAGGTGTGTGCTGATATTCATTAGGTAACAGCACCAGGGGCATTACTGCACTTAGGAATAACCTACTTGAAGGAAGAGAAACAGATTTTTAGTGGCTAGGTTAGCCTTGATTTATAAAGGACTGAAAATTTGGTAAAATATACTCAGAGAAAATAATTATAGAGCCTTGCTGCATGCTCAGCAGTACCTCACCAGAATGAATTTGCCTGTGCATCTTACGTCCACAAACATGAACTTTAAAGTCTGGGAAAATACTCTGGTTTTTACAAACTGAAAAACTTTGCCTTTCCTTCATTCAGCTGTTTCATTTTAAGCTCCAGTGTAAGTTCTTTAAGGCCAGGTAGATATTGATGTGCAAGCTTTGTTGTTGTTGTTGTTGTTAGGTGCCGTCGAGTCAATATCCGACTCAGCGACCCTCATAGGATTTCTCAATGGCTGACTGTTTCGGGATTGTCTTGGGAGTGGGTTGCCAGGTCCTTCTCTCATTTTTGGGGTGCTGGGAACTGCAGTGCAGTGCTCTACCAACTGAGCTAAATCCTAGCCCGATGTGCAAGCTTTACTAGTGGCCAAGTTTATCTTTGCAGCTTTTGCATAAGTGTAGAGTCATTGACTATTCGCAGTGAGAGAGATTTACAATGAGCTGTATACTCAGGAACAGGTAACGTCACAGTAAAGGCAATTCTCTTCCTCTCTTGCAGAGGGTCCCAGGATACTTGGCAATGAGAGGGCAAACCCAGACCAGAATGGTTAAGCCTTTTGGTAGGGAAAAGAGACTATTTATTTTCTTGAAACTTCCTCTGGTTGTTGTCTATTTGAACTGTTGGCATTTCAGTTAGGAGATAGGAACTTGTGATTATCTTTTAGAATAAATAAGCAGCCACTTAAATGTTGTCAGAATGACTTCTGTAAGTTGCTGTGGTTTTCTAGAGCAGTGCTTCTCGTATGTTACTGTGCATAGGAATCACTTGGGGCTCTTGTTAGAAATCCACAACATTCTGCTTAAGGGGGTTCAGGTGGTGTGTGAGGTCTGCATTTCTCCCTCCTTTCCTCGCTCCTTCCCTCCCTCTCCTCTTTTCTTCTTTCCTGTCTTGCATTAACTAGGGGTTGACTGAGCTGCACCCACACCCCACTCTCCCTTTTTCACTTTTTATTTTGAAACAGGGTCTTGCAAAGCTGTGCAGCCTGCTTCTGGCCTTGAACTCCCTACCCTCCTGCCTCAGCCTCCTGCGTGGCTGGGATAACAGGTGTGCACCACAGTACCCAGCTTAAGGTCTTAAGGTCTACATTTCTTTTTTTCTTTCCTTTATTAGTAAATGAGTATGGGTTCCAGGGTAAAAAAAAGCATCAGCTTTTTCCATTATGCACCCTTTACATCACTTCTGGCAATACTTTCATCAACCCACAAAGTTTATGGAGCCTTACGGCTAATATGTTGTAAAACTCAAATGCTTATTTGGGTTGGACTCCCCTATTTTTCCAATATACTTACGAAGTTGTGCTGTTTACGTTGAGATCAGCCTCTCCCCATTCATCCCTCCACATTGACCCTCCCCCATCCCATCTTCACCAATATTTGCTTACCTCTGATAGTTCCCTCCCTCCTCCTTTCTACTCTTTATATTGCCTCTTTTATACTGTTTAATTGTGCATTTTTTATATACCAAGGTCTACATTTCTAATGAGCCTCCTGGATGATGTCTCTGCTACTGTATCAGGGCACACTGAGTGGAAGGCAGGACTTTCCAATCAAACTTTCTATGACATGTTCTATGCATAGTGTGGTAAGGTAACCATTAGCTGTGTGATATATGGAGCACCAATGAGCTGAGTTTTCAATTTTATTCAGTTTTAATTAGTTTATGTGGCCATATGCAGCTATGGCTATTGTATTAGATGACACAGTGTTTGTAGGGTCATCAGTTGAGAAAGTCATGCTTGCTTAATGGTCATAGCCCAGGTAGACTCATGCTGATTTCTAGACCTGTGACTGAGATCGTTTCCACTGAACTTTACGTCTGTCTGGACTTTGCAGACAGTCTGTTCAGATGGAGTTGCTGGGTCATGAACTGCTTGACGGTAGGAGCCACAGTGGTCTTATGTGTTACTGTCTTTCCCAGGACCTGACACGTACTTGGTTCACAATAGATGCTGGCTGGAAAGATGACAGCCTGAGCTCACTCTGAAGTTGAGGCAGTTCCCCTTGTGCTTACAGCATGCTCTTGAATCCTGTCCCTGGGACAGGGACTAGAACTTGGGTGGCACTTAAACATTTTTGCTTCTGTTTAAGGTGGTGTTTTGTTGTTTTTGTTTTTGTCTGGATGTTCTTTGAATGACATCCTCTTGGTTATGGCATATTCTTTATTTCATTGATTCAATAAAAACATCCATTCTTGCTAGGTGCTACTGTTGTAGGCTTCAGGGATCTAGTGGCAAAAATGTAGACAAAGTTCTAGCCTTTTGGAATTTGTATTCTACTGGCAACAAAACAAAACAGAGAAAACAAAAACAAAAAGCGCCCTCTCCCTATAAATGACTAGACCCAGGTTCTAAGGAATGTGTGTATGTAGAGTCTATAATTTTGGTTCTCCAGAACGATCTAGGCATACATATGACAATCATATTATTTATTACTCAGAATTACTTACGATATGTTATTTTACTTCATTCAAATTTTAGCTTCTACTGACCAAAGCTGTAGTAGATGTGCTGAATGGTTCTTGGTGTTTTTGTTTTCTTGAACTTCCTCCTCCTCCTCCTCCTCCACCTTCTTCTTCTTCTTCTTCTTCTTTTTGTTTTTTTTGCAGTACTGGGGTTTGAACCCAGGGCCTTACGATTGCATGCTCTGCAAGTGCTGGACCATTGCGCTGCACCCCCAGCCCATTTTTTTACTTTTGGAGTCAGGGTCTCACTAAGTTATGCAGACTGCCCCTGGTCTTGAACTTGTGATCCTCCTACCTCCGCCTCCCAAGTGCTCTGATTATAGGCGTGCACCACCATGCCCGCCATGAACCATATTCTTTAAAGGAATTTAAATTTAGTTGTTGTTGTTGCTAGCCAGAGTGGAAGAAAAGTCATCTCATTTGATGGTTCTCAAACAAGATCATTCTTAGAAAGGCCACTGTTCCTTTGCAGCCAGTCCTGTGAAGCAGGCTCATTTCCTCACAATTGGGAAAACTGTTTTTCTATTCCATCGTTTTATTACACTTCTGTTCCTGTGTTGCAGAAACAGATGACTATTTAACACACGATCCAAAGTGATCCTAAAATTGATTTTGTTAACATTTGAAAGCATCTCATTTCTTTCTTCTTTTATTAAATTAAATGAGAAAGAATCTTAACAATGTATTTGGTGAGTTTCTACTTCACAGAGGAAGCATCTTTACCAAACATCAAGAAACAGATTGTTAGGAATCCGATCAAATACGCAGAGCAGTGATAAGATTCTTAGCAGAAAAGGACAACTTCTAATGGGATATAAATAGATACCCCTCCACACACCAAAGCATATATTTTTCACATGAGTGTGAAAACTCTGCTTCTCCCTCCCCTCCCTTCCCTCCTACACACTTTACACTGTATCTTCTTTTAAGGAGAAAAAGAGGCGCAGTTTAGCTACGGGCTTATTATTAATTCAGATTTTACTAGTGCATGGTTTATATTAAGTGCTAAAGTTCTTTTTTTGTACTTAGCAAATCCCTTTGTCACAGACACAAGAGCAAATTTGGACAGGCTTGATTCAGCAAGGCCTTGTGGAGGAGAAATGCTTGAGTTGGATTCTTACATTAATAGTAGGTGTTTGCTGTTGTCGTCAGGTGCTGTCAAGTTGGTATCCTACTCAAACGACCCTACATACAACAGGAGAAACACTATTGTCAGTGCTTCTCTGCTGTGCATAGGGTTTTCAATGGTGGATTGATTTTTGGGAGTGTGTTGCTGGGTCTGTCTCCCAAGCCTACAGCACCTGGTGTTCCCAGGCGGACTCTCATCCAAGAACTAACCAGGCCCAATCTTGCTTAGCTTCCAAGATCTGACAGGATCAGATGCCACAGGGCTATGGCTACAGGCAATAGTAGGTATAGACTGGCAGAAAAGCCAAGAGGACACTTTCACAAGTTAGGGGTAAGAGCCCACAGCAGCTGCATGAGGCCAAGCATTGGCTGTGGTGGAAATCTGTTGAAGTTAGAGAGAGCTGGGAAGGGAGTGAGGTGACAGTGGTTGTGGCCAGGTGAGGCAGAGTGTCAATGCTGGCTGAAGCAGCAACCTTTGCATTTTTGTTCTGGTCCAGCCCATTCTGCCTTTGTTCAGGCTCAAGTACTTGTCATCTCTCACTTCCTCTGTTGCCTGACCCTCTGTGGTTATTTCTGATTTTGTTTATTCTCCTACCTGCTCTCTACACATCCTTCACTGGCTACCAGGCTGGTCTTTCTAACATGCCAAAGAGACTTGTGCTCCGGCACTACTGTTTTGAATGCCCTTAGCAGGTAGTCAAAAAGTGTTTTCTGAATTCGTGAATGAACTTTTGAAACAATGGCCCTTGAATAGGAAGTACTAATTTAATTTAATAGGAAGTGGCCCAGTTTTAATAAGGAGCAGAGAAAAAAATCTTAAAAGCAGATTTTGCTCTTCCTTTTTTCCCCTTTCCTCCTCCTCTTCTTCCTCTTCTCGTGCTTCTCTTCCTTCTCCTCTTCCTCCTCTTTCTCCTCCTCCTCCTCCTCCTGTTCCTTTTCCTCTTCTTCTACTTCTTCTGTAATCATTCAGCATAAGGATTTCCAAAGGAACTACTTCCAAGGAATAAATCGCAATTCTAAGCAAAAGGTCAGGAATAATATTTTGCAAAGTTGAGTTTGTTGTTAGAGGCAGTTCAAATGGTGACAAGAACTTTGAGCAGAAAAGTCAACCACTCCTGCAGTGTAACAAAGGAGTGCTTTATTGGAAAGGCAAGATTTGCCGTTGAGCTGAATCTCATGACTTGTGCTCCCACCAAGGGATGTGACCATGCAGGCTGTTTCTATGCAGAAGCTGCAGCCAGAAGACTTTTCGTTCTTCACTGTGTTTGTTAATTGTACTGCTATTAGAAATGATGCTTGCAAAATTCACTGACACCTGAATTTTTCCCGCGAATTTATTTCTGAGAGATGAAAGACCAGGAATCCAGTCCTGAACTTCAGTTCTGACATGATACTTTATTGATCTCCATTTTACTTATCAGTGTTAGGTCACTTAGCTTCTCAGAACACTTATTTCTCCTTGTCTATCTATGCCAGTCCTTTATAAGTTAAAAAAGTAAATGAATATATTATATATTATTAGATCTAAAACATTATCAAAATATATTATTAGATCTGAAACACAAGTAAACTTAGACTGGCATAATATAGTATTGTATGTTGTTGTTGTAGTTCTTGTTGTTAGGTGCTGTTGAGTCGGAGTCCAGCTCACAGTGTCCCTCTGTACAACAGGTGAAACACTGTTGTCAGTGCTTCTCTGCTATTCATAGGGTTTTCAATGGCGGATTGTTTTTGGAGAGTGGGTTGCTGAGTCCTTCTCCCAAGCCTGTAGCACCTGGCATTCCCAGGCGGTCCCCCATCCAAGTAATAACTAGGTCTGATCCTGCTTAGCTTCTGAGATCTAATGGGATCGGATGCCACAGTGGTAAGGCTGCAGGTGTAGTATAGTAGAGTATAAAAGCCAGCTATGTGTCAGACAGGTTCTTGGTTTCTTCCTTTTCCATTTTGTCTAATTTTTTTTGCCTGAATTGGTTGACACTTTGTGGGCAAATATTTGTGATATTTGACGTAACAATTGAGGCACTTGCTGCCCTTCTCCGAGGGACATCTCAATGAAACCTGTTAAAAATGAGGTAAAGAAATGATCAGATTTCCTTGAGGCTCCTTTTCTCAATTTCTTTTTGGCTCTGTCTGGGCCAGGTTTTAATTTCATGGTTATTTTACAGATGGTTATTTAAATTGTTAGAACAAAGTGGGCTTCCACTTGATGAAGTTTAACTTTACTTTCCTCTGTTGAATGGATTTCACTGTAGTATGTTTGATGTTATGTATACTTATGGCTTCAATGGTCATTCTTTCTGGTTTTCTTAAAACACTCCATGATGAGCTAAAAAATTGTAGCCTTTAGGCTTTACAATGGAAGCTAATGCTGCATTCATTGATTTCATGTGCTTGCACTATGCATAGTGTTCAGTTAAAGTTCTTTTGACATTTCTAAGGAGGAGAGGTAATTTCATTCAAGGGCTAATGATTAAATTAAGGCTTAATTAATGGGAAAGGCTGGGATTTAGCTCAGTTGGTAGAGAGCTGTTCTGTGCTCTCAGGTGCCCTGGGATCAATCCCCAGCACCACAAAAATGGGAGAATGACATAGCAGCCCATACCCAAAGCAATCCTGAAAAAAAAAAAATCAGCCATTGAAAACCCTATGAAGGTCACTATGAGTCAGACCTGACTCTATGGTGTCTAAAAGCAACAGTAATTAAGGGGAGAGAATTGGAGTTAAAACTTGGGGAAAAAGCATGTCAGGTGGAAAATAGAGATAAAGCCAAAGCATAGGAGTATAAAGTTCAGAGTGATCATGTAGTTAACTTTATTTCCATTATATATTAGAATTGGAGAGAACTTTCAATGTATGTATGTGCTGTACCTTTGTTCAGTTGAGAAACAGTGGTATGACACTTTTGGAAGGGGAATTGAGGGAGAGAGTATATGGAAGAGATATCTTGGGATTGGAAAGGGAAGAAGCAAAGATCTCTGTCTTTACAGATGACATGATCTTGTATGTAGAAAAGCCTAAGGGATGTATAAATATATTATTAGATCTAAAACACAAGTTCAACAAAGCAGCAGGATATAAGAGCAATAGATGGCAATTAGCTGTATTTCTATATGCTAGGAATACATGATCTAGAAATGAAATAAAAAATTCCACTGACAATAGTATCAAAAAGAATACAATAATAAGGGGATAAATTTAACAAAAATAATTCCAAATTTAAGCATTTGAAACTATAAAACAAGGTGGGCATGGTGCCGTATACCTATAATCCCAGTAAGGGAGGCAGCAGCAGGAGGATCGCAAGTTCAAGACCAGAGGCAGTCTGTGTAATTTAGCCGGATCCTGTCTCAAAAAGTTAAAAAAAAAAAAGGGGGCTGAGGGTGCAGCTCAATGGTCCAGCACCTGCAAAGCATGCAAGCACAAGGTCCTGGGTTCAACCCCCAGTACCAAAAAAAAAAAAAAAAAAAAAAAAAAAAAAAAAAAAAAAAAAAAAAAAAAAAAAAAAAAAAAAAAAAAAAAAAAAAAAAAAAAAAAAAAAAAAAAAGGAAAAAAAATCCCTCTAAAACATTGTTGAAAGAAATTATCAAATAAATGGAAAGACAATGGAGGACCATGAATCAAAAGATGTAATAGCAATATGTATAAGAATCCAATATGCTATAGATGAATTGCAGTTTCTATCAAAATCTTAACTATTTGACAAGTTGATCCTAAAATTCATATGGGATATGTAAGGGGCCCAGAGTGGCCATAACAACCTGGAAAAGAAGGAACAAAGTTGGAGGACTCACAGTTCAAGAATTTACTTAACTGCACAGTGACAGTGGCATGAAGGTATCTAGCTCAATGCAAGGGAATTGAGAGTCCTGAAAGTCCTTTACATTCTGGGGCAGTTGATTTTCTACAAGAATATCAAGGCAATTCAATGGGAAAAGAGAAAACTCTTTTTAGCAGTCAGTGCTGGGATAACTGGATATCTATGTGGATCAGGATGAACTTCAATCTCTATTTCACACCCTTAAAATTGACGCAGGGGCTGGGATTTAGCTTAGTTGGTAGAGCGCTGCACTGCAGTCTCTGAGGTCCTGAGTTCAATTCCCAACACTGCAAAAATGGGAGAAGGGCCTAGCAATCCACTCCCAAGGCAATCCCGAAACAGCCATTGAAAACCCTATGAGGGTCACTAAGAGTCGGATACCGACTCGACGACACCTAACAACAACAAAATCAAGATGGATCAAGATGGATCAAATATTTGAATGTGATAGCTAACACTGTAAAATTATTGAAGAAAACAGAAGTAAATCTATGTAATCCTGGATTAGACTATGATTTGTTAGGTATGACAAAAACGTAAGCAACAAAAGAAAAATAGGTAAGTTCGATTTTAATCAAAGTTAAGAACTTTAGTACTTCAAAAGACATAATCGATTAATAAAAAGACAATTCACAGAAATGGAGAGATATTTGTAAAAATTTTTACAACTAAATTATAAAAAGACATAACCCGATTTTAAAATGGGCAAAGGATCTGAGTAGACAGGTCATTAAAGATGATTTACAAACGGCCAATAAACACATGGCAAGATGCTCAACGTCATTAGTCAGAAGGGAAAATCAAATCCACAGCCACATACTACTTTCTACCCTATAAATTTCTATAATAAAAACAATGAACAATAATGGAATTCTCACGCATATGGGTAGGAATGTAAAACAGTGCAGTTACTTTAGAAAACTATTTGGCAGCTCTTTAAAACATTTCACATAAATTTACCATATGACCCAGAAATTCCGCTTGTACCCACAAGAACCAAAAATATATTTGGACACAGAAACTTGTGTACAAATTCATTATTCATTGTAGCCAAAAGAAAATGGAAGCAAGCTGGGTGCAGGGGCGGTGGCACCTGCCTGTACTTGAGTGGCAGAGGCAGGAGGATTGCAAGTTCCAGACGAGAGGCAGCCTGTGTAACTTAGGGAGAGCCTGGCTCAAAGTGAAAAATAAAAAATGGGCTGGGAATGCAATCCTGTCGTAAAGCACTTGCAAAGTAAGTGTGAGGTGCTTGGCCTCTAATGCAAACAACAACAACAACAAAAACAAAACAAAAAAAGCAAAAACAAAAAGGAAGCACACACAGAAAAAGGGAAACTAAAAAAGAAAGAGGAATGAAAAAGAAAATGGAAACAACTCAAGTATCCATCAATTCATGAATGAGTAAAGAAAAAAACGTGTTATTTCCACATAATGAAATACTCTTTGGCAATAAAATGGAATGAAGTTCTGATCCTTGCTACAACATAAATAAGCCCTGAAAACTGTGTGCTGAGCAAAAGAAACCAGAGCCAAAATGCCACAAATTGTATGAACGCATGTGTGCATAATATCCAGAATAAAGGAATTCAGAGCCGAAAAGTAGAATGGTACTTACCAAGGACTGCGGAGAGGGGGCCACAGGGAGTGACTGACTGTTCATGGGTACAAGGTTTCTTTTTTGGTATGATAAAAATGTTCTAGAATTAAATAGTAGTGACAGTTGTACAATTTTGTGACTGTATTAAAAAAGCACTGAATCTTAAAAAGGGAAAAATCAAAAGTCCTACTACATGTTTTTTGCTAAAAAATAGCATCAATATGCTACCAAAGGAAGAGGGATCTCTACTGTCTTTTTAGCTGTCTTCCTTTTCAAATCCAGGGCTTGAGAAGTTGCCTCCTTTTTAGATTTCAGCAAGCTATATCTTATTATCTGCACATGTCTGTCAGCTTGTCATGCTCTAGGGGCTGTGTGTTGCTGGGATGCTGAACACTATGCCACTGGTATCTCACATACCAGTAGGGCCACCTATAGTGGACAGGTTTCAGCTGAGCTTCCAGACTAAGGCAGACTAGGGGGAAGGACCCAGTAGTCCACTCCCAAAACAATTAGTCACTGGAAACCCTATGAATAGCAGAGAAGCCCTGTCGAATATAGTGCTGGAAAATGAACTCCCTAGGCTGGAAGGCATTCAAGAGATGACTAGGCAAGAGTTGCCTCTTCAGAGTAGAGTCTGTGTTAACGACAAAAATGGAGTAGAGCCTCTGGGAGCCTCCTTTTGCCAATGTTACATGACTCAGAATGAGAAGAAATGCAGTGGCTGTAACACTGGGCTCAAACACAAAAAGATGGTGTGCATGGCACAGTATTGGGAAGTGCTTCCTTCTGTTGTTAATAGGGTTGCTATGAGTTGGATCTGACTCAACAGCACCTAACAATAATGTATCTTCTTATTTCTGTCTGGTAAAGATACAAGTACTGCTATGACAGAGAACTGCTTCTTAGATTTCATTAACACTTGATTCTTATTTAATTTTAAAAATATTTTTAAAAATATTATAAATATTATAATATATTATTATAATAATTTATTATAATAATATATTTATTATATGTAATAAATTATAATAATTTATTATAATAATATATTATAATAATATATATAATATAATATAATATCTAAT
>VMDO01004891.1:0-118709 GCA_007922755.1 Pedetes capensis
TCTTGGGAACTTCCACCATTACCAGCCCAGCTATCGGCTTTGCAGTTGAGTTTGTTGGCATGACTGTGGGCCAAGGTCTTCTGGAGATCACCACAGCTGTTTGCTTTAACACCATGATAGTTGTGTTCAGCTCAGACAAAATAGACATACTAGAACCCTTAGGTAGGGTAAGTTCACCATATGTGTGTGTTTACTAATGCTTATATTCCTCTGATTATCTATTCTTAAATAATACATTAACTATTTACTGTATATGATAGTAAGACTTCATATCTGACAAAATTATCATTAGACATAAAATATTTATTGAGTGAAGTTTAAAAAATGTATGACTATTGCTGTGTGTATCATGTTAATGAAGCCAAAGACTTACTATTTAAAAATTCTATTGGAATCTTCTATTTGAAATATTCACTAATGATGGCATTTAGGCTTATGTTTTTGTTTTGTGTTATGATGTTTTATTTAAATTAAAACATTGCTTTTAGAAAGAGTAGACACTAGACTAAATGTTGTAAGATAACATTTATAAATTCTGTCAGATAGGAAGTCTTCTTCAAGGCATAGTATAATGGCTATGACTAGCATTTGGCATTTTCCTATCAATTTCAGTCTCAGCCCACCATGTTCCACTTAAGATCCTACTGGGATTTTGATGGAGATTGCAGTGAAGTTTAAAATAATTAAAGTTAGGGCGAGTTAATATCTTTACAATAGTGAGTCTTGTGCTTCATGAACATGATATACATAGCAAATCTTACATTTTCTCTAATATTGCTCAATAAATATTTTGCAGTTTCATGGAAGTATCACATTATATCAGATTATTTAATAATTTTTGATGTTATTTAAATGATTTTGTTTTAAAATTTGACTTTCTGTGCTTTTGTAGCTATAAAAATGAAACTGATTTTTAAACTTTGATTTGCATCCAGATAAATTGCTAAAGTGCCCCACTAATCTTAATGCTTTCATTTCTATTTTTTAAGTTTGTATCTATATATTATCATTCATAAAGATTTTATTTCAGCATGTTCAATCTCCATTTCTTGTGTTTCTTTTTCTTACTTTACTGCCCTTTTAAGGGTTCTAGTAAAATACTGAAGAATACTGAAGGATGGTGAGAACAGCCACCTGTGCCGCCATGTTAAATGGAAGGCTTTTTTAAAAATGTGAGGACTATGCCTTACATTTGTTATTGGATTTGTTTTATGGAACATACACTTATCAGACTGAAGTCATTCCTTTTACTCCTCGATTTTGGAGGGTTAAATAATCATAATTATTGAATACAAGCAAACTCTGTTTTTCAACATTTTTGAGGTAATATTATTTTTCTTCCTTTTCTCGTTATTATGTTAGATAAATTGGTTTTCCAAAGTTAAATTAAGTTTACATTTTTGGATAAGAACAACCTGCCTGTGTCATATTACACTTTTATACATGTTACAGCATGAAGTTTGTTCGTATTTGTATTAAATGAAATGTTGTTGGCGTTAGGTATTGTCAAGTTGATGTCTAACTCATAGCAACCCTAAGTATAAAGGCAAAAGAGTATTGTTACTGCTTCTCTGCTATTCGTAGGGCTTTAAGTAGCTGATTGTATTTTGGGAGTAGGTTGCCAGGTTCTTCTCTCATGCCTCCAGCACCTGGTGTTCCCAGGTGGTCCCCTATCCAAGTACTAACCGGGCCTAACCCTGCTTAGCCTCCAAGATCTGCCAGGATCCTATGCCACAGTGGAACAGCTGCAGGCAGAGATTCTATTTAATGCTATATTTATAATTTAAGACAGGCTTGAAAATGTCCTCTCTTGAGTTATCCTACACCGATAAATATAAATTAGGAAGAACTGTGCTTTTACTTTAACTGGTTTATTCGTTTATTGCTATTCTATAGAAACATTTATGCAACATAATTATTATTTATACATCTGGAAATATTCAGCAATAATGGCATTTAGGCTTATATTTTGTTTTGCATTCATTTATGATGTTTTATTTAAATTAAAACATTGTTTATAGAGTGGCTTTTAACTAAGGATCAAATTAATAATGACATGCTTATCCAATTTTAAATTTTTCTGAGTCTGCTGTTGGTGATGGTGGTATTTTTAAGTGGTATTAGTGTCCGACTCACAGCGACCCTAGGAACAACAGGCAAAACACTATCATCCGGGCTTCTCTGCTATTCATTGGGTTTTCAATAGCTGATTGGTTTTGGGAGTGGGTTGCCTGGTCCTTCTCCCAAGCCTATGCCACAGTGATAGGCTGCAAGCCTACTCTGCTGTACAGTCATGTTATTGTTTTCAAAATTGTCTACAAGGATTATCAGAGTTTTCAATTTTTACTCCTTTTTCTTTCCTTCCTTCCTTCCTTCTGTTCTTCCTTTCTTCCTTCTTTCCTTCCATCCTTTTTTCTTCCTTCCCTCCCCCTCTCTCTCTTCCCCCCTCCCCACGCCTCTCTCTCTCTCTCTCTCTCTTTCTTCTTTCTTTCTTTCTTTCTTTCTTTCTTTCTTTCTTTCTTTCTTTCTTTCTCTCTTTCTTTCTTCTTCAGTATTAGAGAGTTAAACCCAAGGCCTCACACTTGCTTTAAAGTACTGTACCACTGAGCTGGGGCTGGGATTTAGCTCAGTGGGTAGAGCACAGTCCTGCAGTCTCTGAGGCCCCTAGTTCAATTCCCAGCACCGCAAAAATGGGAGAAGGACATAGCAATCCACTCCCAAGGCAATCCCGAAACACTCAGCCATTGAATACCCTATGAGGGTCGCTATGAGTCGGATACCGACTTGAGGGCACCTAACAACAACAACAAACCACTGAGCTGCACACCTAACCCACAGTTTACTTTTTCATTTGAGACAGGGTCTCTCTAAATTATGCAGGCTGCATCTAGCCTCTGACTTGCAATCCTCCTGCATTCACTTCCTGAGTTGCTGGGATTAAAAGCAGGAAGCCCTGTGCCTAGCAATTTTTACTTTTGATATTGGCTATTTGAAAGCTCTCTCTGTCCTTGGGATTTGTCAGTTTTATTATCTTTTGACTATTACCCCCTTTTGCTATTTTATTAATTTGCCTTTATCTCATTTTCTCCTTTTTAGTAAATGCTGTTATATAGCTTCTTATTAAGGATGTTTGATTCGCTGATTTTCCATTTTTATTTTCCTCAGACATATGTAGCTTAAGGCAAAAAATATTTCTAAGGAAAGATACTGTAGCATCTCACAGGTTTTGACACATCATTTTTTTATTAAATTACAGATTAAAATATTGTGATGGTTAATTTATGTGTCATTTATGTGTTATTTATGAGCTAACAGATGCCCACATAACTAGCAAAACAGTATTTCTGGCTGTGTCTACAGGTGTTACTGGAAAAGAAAAGTATTTGAATTAGTTGATTGAGTAAAAAAGGCCTTTCTTGTCAATGTGGGTGAGCCTAATCAGACACACTGAGGGCACAAATAGAACATAGGAAGGAAATAAAACCAACCTGGAAGGGAGTATTCATCCTGTCTATTTAAGAGGAGCTACCCATTGTCTGGTGTCCTGAGACACTGGTATCCTGGTTCTTAAGCCCTTGATCTCAACCTAGATATATACCATGGGCTTCATGGTCCTCCAGCTTTCAAATTCAGACTTTGTACTGGATTTCTAGGTTCTCCAGCTTGTGGGCATCAGATTATGGAAATTCTTAGTTTCCATAGTTGAATGAATCAATTCCTATTATCTTTGTATCTAATCATCTATCTCTATTCTTAATCTATATATCTGTAGGACCATGACTTATACAAGCATGTTCTAATTTATATTATGATTTTTCCTTTTGATCTTGGAGATATTTAAAAGGATATTTATTAGTCACCAAATATATTAGGAACTTTCTATTTAATTTTGTAACTCACACCTCTATTGAATGACTTACTCATGGTTAAAGCATTTTCTCTTTAGGATTCCTTTGGCTTGAAGTGAAACTTGCTTAATAATGCATTATTTACCTGATGTCCCTAAATGTTCATTTTTTTCTTCAGTTAATTTTCTGTTCAGCATATTCTTTAGATCAAGTTTTCAGTTATGTTTTCCAATAGTTTATGACTTTACTAAGATTATACCTTGAGGGATGTGTGGAAATTTTTTCTATTGTCAATATGGATTTGTTCTTTTTCCTTACATCTGTGAATTATTTCTTTATATTTTGATACTGTATTAAATTATTTATTGTCTCAGAAATCTTGTTTTCCTGATGAATTGGAACATTCATCTTATTTCTACCTTTAGTTATTCTTTTCACATTAAATTCTAACATTATTGCCATTTAATGTAGTTTTATGAAGTTTTCATAAAGTTAGTATATCTATGGCCCAGGTTTTCTTTCCTTTCCTTTGATATGTCTGCCCTTACATTTTATAATGTCTTAGTCTGTTTGGGCCACCAAAACAAAAATACCATAAACTAGGTGGCTTATAAAAAACTTAACATGTATTTCACATGGTCTGAAGGCTTGGAAATCAACAGCGGAGGCACTGGCAGATTCCGTCTTGGCTTCCTGGATCACAGATGGACAACTTTCCCTTTACCCTCACATGATGAAAAGAATTTGTCCCCATCCCCTAATCACTTCCTAAAGGCTTCTTCTAATATCATCATTGTGGCATTAGGATTTCAACATGTGAATTTTGGGAATAACAAGTAGAGTTTTAAATCACTGCAGATAACTTTTTGTTTTTAGGTAACATCAAATTGAGTCCAACTCATAGCAACCCTATGTACAACAGAATGAAATGCTACCTGACAGTGTGCCATGTAGGCAGTCTTTTTTATGTTTAAGCCCATTGTTGCAGTCACTGTGTCAATCCATCTAGTAGCTGGTCCTCCTTATCATGTCCTTCTCCAGTGACTGGTCTCTATGACCATGTTACCAATTCTAATTTTATGTTTTTCTTTTCAACATAGTATTTAAGACATCACTTTATCGCTTTGTTTTTGGCTTTGGTTGTTTGATTTTGTGCAGTACTTGGAATTTGAATTCAGGGACTTTCACATACCTTCCAAGTGTTCTACCACTGGGTGGCACCCCCAGCCTATTTTTAATTTATTTTTTTATTTTGAGTCAGAGTCTTGCTAAGTTACACAGGATAATTCTGGCCTAGAATTTGGGATACTCTTGCCGCAGCCTCCTGAGTTGCTGGGATTATAGTCATGAGCCATTGCACCTGGCCTGACACTTTGTTATTTTATCAAATCTGAAAATCCTTGCCATTCAAGTGAAATATTTAATACATTTATGTTTAATATGCATATGGAAATATTTGGCTTTAAATATCTTCTACAGTTATACAATTTGTTCTATTTTCCATTTCCCTTTTTTCTTAAAGCTGTTTTTAGGTTTTGTTTCTTTGCTTGAACATTTTTCCTACTTATTTTTCTTTTAGTTCTAAAGTTATGCATTCTATTTTAACTTGATTGATTGAAACTATTGTATATTGTAAACTGTGCTAACCTCTACAACATGATATTATTTGATGAAATCAATATTCATCTATGCATTTACACATATGTGCCTCTCCTTATATCCTGCTTTAAATTCTTGCTGAACATTTTTCTTACTTATTTTTCTTTTAGTTCTAAAGTTATATATTCTATTTTTAACTGAACTGATTGAAAGCATTATGTATTATAAACTGTGATAACCTCTACAAGATATTATTCCTTGATTAAATCAATATTTATCTACCATATTTCCACATATGTGCCTCTCCTTGTATTCTGCTGTAATGTCTTGATTTATTGAAAATGTTTGTTTCTCCTGAATAATTGCTATGGCATTTTTTTAATAGTGAAACTCCCTGTGATAAATTCTTCCATTGCTTATTTTTCTGAAAACATCTTCATTTTTGACTACATTTTTATAATTTTACTGAGTACAAAATTATAACCTAAACTTATAATTTAATTATTTAAAGATACCATTCCATTTTATTTTGGTTTCCATTGTTCGAACTAAAGCCCAATTGATAATTTTATTGTTCTTTATAGATGTTGTTGGTATTGTTAGGTGCTGAAAAGTTGGGTCCAACTCATAGCAGCCCTCATAGGGTTTTCTTTTCTTTTCGTTTTTTTCCTTTTTTTTTTTTTTTTTTTTTTTTTTTTTTTTTTTTTTTTTTTTTTTTTTTTTTTTTTTTTTTTTTTTTTTTTTTGGTATTGGGGGTTGAACCCAGGGCCTTGCGCTTGCATGCTCTGCAAGTGCTGGACCACTGAGCTGCACCCCCAGCCCATTTTTTACTTTTTGAGACAGGGTCTCGCTAAAATATGAAGACTGTCTCTGGTCTCAAACTTGTGATCCTCCTGCCTCCACCTCCAGAGCCACTGGGATGTCAGGCATGCACCACTGTGCCCAGCTCGGTTTTCTCTTTTTTAAATTAGTGATTTTTAAAGTACAAATTAATGGGTTTCTTTATGACATTTACATATATGCATTTTATTGTACATTGCTCACATAACTTCCCCCATACCATCTCATGACCCTCCTCCATTCAGCTTGCCTTTTATCTCAAGGATTACAACTTGATTTCTTCTAATAGTTTCTATCTCCATGGAGAATATAGACTCCAAATGAGATACCTTCTTCTCCAAGATCTCACAGGTACTGGTGGGGTTAGCTTTGATAACTCTTAGCATATTCATAATCAAAATTCTGAATTCTGATTCTGACATCTCTAGAAATTGGGATTGTTTGATATTATCTGCTGAGAGGCTTTGGTATGTGAGATCTTTGCATCCAGTGTGTCCTTTCATCTTTCATGTATTTTTTTTGCTGAGCCTTGCCCACTGCTTGGTCTGGGAGTTAGGTTCCACCTCCTCTGAGTGTGAAGATTCTTCCCCTGACATTTCTTTGGGTTTGAGTGATGATGAGTCACTGGCATTTTTCTCTCACACCCCTGTCATATAGTTTTCAGTTTCAGTGCCAGATGACTATGTTCTGTTGAGTGTCTGCAGACTCTGAATTCATCATTGTCTCCTTTAGTTTCTCTCTGTGTCACCTGTCTTCCCAGCCCCTAATTGCTCTCCAGTATATACCATCTGTCTTAAGTTGTTGAGACTGTGGGACTACTACTCTGAATCACCAGCCCTACCCGACTTTGGGGGACCTTTGTTCTGGACCAGTTCTCCCAGGTTCAGAGAGCCATCAGTTCATGTCAGTCTTCACCATGCCCTATACTCTCTACTTCTCAGTGTCTCTTTCTCTAGTTTGAAGTTCCAATGGGACTGGGGGCGAGGGTGGCAGTCATCTCTACTTCTCTACTGGAAGATGGGGAGGGAGAGGAGATAGGGAGAAAGGAAATGAAAAGAAAGAAAGGGAAAATGAGGAAGTGGAGTATACTGAAATTGAAAATAATAAAGGGAAGATAAAAATAGAAAACAAAAGAAATAAGAAAAAGAAAGACAGGGCTATAATAGAGCCAGACAGCAATACAAATGAAAGTAAGGAAGAACAGTTGTCTCACTTGAACTCCCTCACAGTTCTGCTTTTGTTTACTCCTTAGAGAACTTTCCCTAGAGATCTCAGGTTTAACTGTCTTTCCGCCTACCCCGGGGCAGATAGTTACCCTCTGAGAGGGCCCTGCCTCATTTCCCTTAGGTGAGAGTCTTTGCCCAGTGTTCCTCAGTATCTGCTTCCTGCCTGCTGCTGCCTATTGGTGGCTCTGCTTATAGATCCATTTTCATTCTTCTCTTTTGTAAAATTTCCTAGGCAGTGATGATGGCTTATTTTGAGATTTCTCAGTTCTACTGCAGGGAAGGGCTGGGATTTAGCTCAGTTGGTAGAGCACTGTGCTGCAGTCTCTGAGGTCTCAAGTTCAATTCCCAGCACCGCAAAAATGGGAGAAGGATTTGGCAATCCACTCCCAAGGCAATCCTGAAAGAGTCAGCCATTGAAAACCCTATGAGGGTTGCTATGAGTTGGATACTGACTCGAGGGCACCTAACAACAACAACAACTGCGGGGAAAGGGATTTTCCCTACCCTCTGTCACATTGAAAACCAGCAGATCTGGAGAGAGGGGTTTTTGCACAGCATCCCTCCAGGGGGAGATGATGGTGGAAAGTCTACACTGGTCTCTCTGGCTGGCCCAGGTTTCAGGATGCTCTCAGTGACCAACACGGTGGCGTGCTCTGCCTGTGCTATTTTAGCAGAGAGGTGGCATGTCCCCTGCCACCCGACCAAGACTTCTGCCTCTCCTGCAGAGCTCGTGTGCTGAGACCTCAGCTCAGAGAGCACAGCCCAAATGGGCCACAGAAGATGATGGCAAGGCAGATCCCTATGCTGGGCCTGCTGCCCTCTCATGTGTCCTGAGCCCAGCTGTGCTTGCGCAATGATCCCACACTGCATGGGTGGGATGACATCATGCAACCCCCCCCCCAGGGTTGAAGCCTGCACTCTCCTGTGGTAAGCTGCATGGCCAGGACCTCTGTGGCCAGGGGATGGCCGAGATGCAGCCAGCACCACACCTGGTGTCTGAGACTCACTCACCAGTTGCTTTCTGTGGGCAGTGCTACCTGTGTCTTGTTGTTGTTGTTTTTAGGTGCCATCGAGTCGGTATCTGACTCATAGCGACCCTCATGGGGCTCTCAATGGCTGACTGTTTCAAGATTGCCTTGGGAGTGGATTGCCAGGTCCTTCTCCCATTTTTGTGGTGCTGGGGAATTGAACTCGGGACCTCAGAGACTGCAACACAGCATTCTACCAACTGAGCTAAATCCCAGCCCTACCTGTGTCTTATTGGTAGGATATTGGTGAATTGCCAGGGCTCCACTGCTCAGGGGATCTGAGCTCCAGACATGCATGTGAAATTTCTCCTGGGCTGTATGTTCTCCGTGCTTTGTGATCCAGGTGATGGGGGATCATCCATGGCGGTTTCTCTAGTTCTTCTCCACTTTGGGATTTTGATCTCATCGACCTCTGGATTCTTTCCACTTTCAGTGGTATCCACATAGTTCTGGAGGAACTGATGGTGGGTTTCCTGCTTGCCCAGTTCTTTACAGCTGATAATCTTCTCTTCTTGCTGGAGCAAGTCTCCACATTTCTGGTGGCATATTCCCACTGACCTGCTGTGCTGATTCCTTCCCCCGTTTTAGAAAATTTTCTGCAGTCGGTGATATTTACCTAACCTTGTGGATTTTTTTAACATACTCCTAGCTCTTATATAACTTATGATTTTGTTTGATTGATCAATATGAGTTCTAAGTATTGCTTAAAGTCTCCTATCTCTCCAGGTGTCAAGATGTATGTTACCTGTTTGCCATCTTAGCCAGGAATCCCTCGTAGAGTTTTCAATGGCTAATTGTTTTAGTATTGCTTTGGGATTGGATTATCATGTTCATCTCCTGTTTTTGCAGTGCTGGGGATCAAACTCACCTCATTAGAGAGTACAGAGTGGGACCTTACCAACTGAGATAGACCCCAGCCCTTCTTTAGAAATAGTCCATCTTTAATCTATAGCTGTTTTGACAACGAGCTCTTTTTTCTTTGAGTTTTTAAGTATAAAAACAAATTTCAATATCTCTTATCCTGATTGGGGATTATAATATTCTTGATTCTGTGACTTAAATATATTGGGGTAATTGTGGCAAATTATGAGCCATTATCTCTTCAGATACTAATTATATACCAGTTTTTCTCTAATTTTCCTTACATTCCAACTACAAAGGTCTAAACCATCTTTCTGTATCATCTTTGTCTCATATCATCATTCCATAATTTTCATTCTTTGATTTTGCATTCTGTTCTAGATATTTATACAAAATCTTGTCCTTATTTGAATAATTCTCTTTTCTACTGTGTCTTATACATACAGAAGGTACCAAAAATGTATACTAATTTTAAGAAATGAAAAACCTGTATTAAAACCATAATACTCAATATATACCAATAACAAGAGATGAATACAATCATATTTGACTTTGGCAATTATAAGAGGAACTCAAAGTCAGTATCATAGCATAAGAAGTAGGACTTGTTTCTGGGTAATACCTTCTGTGTTTTCCCTTGTGCCCATCACACCTAGTGCCATGTGTCTTAAACTTACCATGAATGTGAGCAATCGTTCGATGGGTTAGTGGTTCTGTTGCCAACTCACACTTCCACTGTCACTGTACCTCCCCAAGGTTCTTGAATTTCAGATACTTCAAAATGGTCTTGTGCTCCTTGAATGACAGCCATATTTCTGCCATTTTCTTTGACTTTCCTGCCTGTAGCATGATGATGCCAGCATTCTTTCCACTAATGCCATCTTTTGAGGGAATGCCATACTACATATTGCTACCATAACTCAATCAAACTTCAAAAAATAGCACATAGATAACATTTCTTAAATGTGTATATATTTTTGGCACCCCTGTTATTAAATACATCCAGTGATGTCTTAAGTTATTTTATCTAGCATTTACATTTGGTCATTTAATATTTACAGCCTTCTGAAAATATTCCATCTTTGTTTACATTTTTTGGTATAGTGAACATCATTACTTCAAAATCTGTGCTTGATAATGATACAATTTAGAATTAACTGGATATATTTCTATTGTCTATTGTTTTTATTGCTTTTCTACATGTAGTCTTCTGTTATTGGTTATTTGTCTTGGGTGACAGATTAAAAAACTGTAGAAATAATTTGACTGTTTGGATGATAAGATCTTTCCCACAAGAATATTAATATTTTCTTTTTCCAAGTGTCCAGGAGCATTAGCAATATGAAGTTACTTTAATATGATTTCAGGTATGTGGAGAATACAACACTGGGCTGTGATTAGCATAGGCTACTACTTTTAGTTTATCCTTACTACTACAGTGCCACCCTAGACACTTATGACTCCCTCCCTTATCCCTAAAGGACTGTCAGAAGAATTGTTCAAACCACATACTATCTAATCCATTCAAGAACTAGAAAATACCTAGAGAAATACATTCCCATAAATCCTCCCCTTCACAGTTGCTTGTTAATGTTGTTGGTCTCAATAACATTGCTCAAGCCTAATTTTTCTATTTGTCCATAGCAGGAGAGCTTGATCTGAGTTATCTACTCCATTACTTGAAGCTCCAATGAATGTTTTTTCTTTTATTTAGTTTATGACACTGGCACGGATCCAAATAGATCCATAAGGCAGGCAATAAGAAAATGTAGGTGTTAAAAAAACTGCAAAGAATGTTGGTGTGGGAAGAGGAAATTTCTCAGCTGAGACTATTATCCTCATTTGAATCAAACTACACTCCTCTCTCAGGCAAAACATTCAAATATCAAAAATAGAAATATAAATAAGATTTTTGTACTCCAAATTACTCATATTTTCTTTACTTAAGTTGTTTAAATTTTAAAAATATGTGCATATGCTAATAAATTTAAAACATCAAAATTGCATGAGAATAACAATTTTTGGGACATAAAATTTTAGACTACTGCATGTTTACTTAAATGTTATTATTAATCCTTTGACTAATACTCCTCAAGAATGTATTTAGTTATTGGACTATTTCATTAATTTTGTTTATAAGCATGGCATATACACTTATTAAACAGTTCTTTCAAATGGATTCATTTGTAATTCAGCCTTTTCTGAACTTTATGGTTTTCTTATTGCTCAATATATTTTACCATTCAAAGCAACATTCACAGGGAGTTTCCATAGACAAAGGTCCATGAGGCCTAAAATAGAACTGGATAGAGATATTTAAAGCATAATCCAAAAGATAAAGTATTAACACATGAAATATTTTGATAACATTTAAGTTTCTTATATAATATTTGAAAATAAATATAGTCTTAATGCAGTGGCTTAATCTACTTAGCCAACTTATTTTTAGTGTAGGACCATGCTTAAGTGTCTAGAATCAGAAGTCAAACAAACTTGAGTTGAATTCTGACTTTGCAAAGAGATCTGGGCAAGCAGCTTACTTCCTGTGGAAACCTGAGAATTCTCAGCTATAAAGTTGGGATAAAATGGTAACTAATTTCCTAAGTTTTTAAGGCTCAGCAAAATCTTCATTTCATGAAGGCAAGAGTCTTGCTATATATTTTACTGCTATACTTCATACACTAAGACCATTATCGATCAAATGGTAGGCATTCAACAAAACATTATTGAATGAATGAAAAAAGAAATAATTCAATATGCAAGATGCTTAGCAGTGTTTAATATTAGTAAGAACTACAAAAATGATAGCTTTATGCTGTTATTGTTATGGATTCCATGGTAGTAGAATCATCTATTGTCACATTGATAAAACCACTGGTGGTCTTACTCTCTTCACAATTGTGATATTTCAAATGGTTAATCTAATAACAAGCCCTGAGTACAAATATTTAGAATAATATGAAAATGACATGAGAATTGTGACTAGTAGCATTTATAATTTACTTTAAAGCTGCCCAGTGTAATTTAATGTTGGTAACTTTATTACACTATTTTGATATTTCTATGTTATGAAGAAACTTTTAAGGTTATGCTGGATATGCATAATATTGCCATAGAAGTAAATATAAAAAAGAAATAAAGCAATGCTTAATTTTCAGGTGCATCTGTTCATTGCAGTTGTTTCACAAAAAATGCATAAATGTTTTTAAAATGATACCATCAGTCAAATTGGATTTGAAAATTATTTTTAAGACTCACAGGCCAGCACAAATTCTGACTGATGTGTAAGATTTACATTGCTTCCATGAACATTTTATATGTCTGATATTACAATATTAATCAATACAAAAAGTATTTTATTAGCATCCATACATTAAAAAGATATGTGGTTAAAAAGATAAAAACCTGAGGGATATACCTATACACCTTAAAGTCTTATAAAATCAGGACCAAAGGCATATGCTTGTGAATCTAGTATGTAGTGCAGAAGCATACATTAAACTGCTACATTTTGAGCTCAAATCTTTTGATTTGGTCAGGTGCCATGAAGCTCACCTGTAATTACAGAAACTCAGGAGACTGAGGAAGGAGGATGGTGAGTTTGAGACAACCTGTACCAGTTAGTGAGACCCTGTCTTAAAATAATTAAAAAGGGACTGAGGATGTGGGTCAGTGATGGAGTGGTTGCCTACCATGCAAGGGGCCCTGGGTTCAATCCCCCACAAATATTAAAAAAAAATCTTCAGATTCTCTTAGTGGATTGTTTTTGTACATTTTAAACTCTCTGAATCTTATCTACATATTTACTAAGTGGTACTCAAATGAATTACTGAAATAATGGAAGCCAGCAATGCTGAGTATATTTCCTGGCATAAAATAAAAGCTTGACAAAAGCCAATTCTTACCTTTTATATAAATTTAAGGCCAGTTATGAATTTATATATATTTTCATGCTACAGAAATTGAATTTAATGGTAGGATAATCATGGCATAGGCTTAGCTCATAATGTCTTCTTATATTACCTAACAGGTCATATATTTCTCTTCCAATAATATACCAAAACAACATATCCATGCAAATTCTCAGAAATGGATAGTAGAGAAGGAAAACAGAAGGAAAAGAACAATGATGTATTTCCTGTGAGGACTCAGAAACTCTAGAAGCTTTTTGCCCTTCTGATAATGCTTATTTCATCAAACTAAATAACAAAAATTTAGTTTTCACAGAAATATTTAAGCATCAAAGACTAATTAAATGTTATTTTATGTTATTTGAATTAGGTGTTTGCAATCACTTTTGATTATGTACAATTAAATGTACTATGATTTTAAGATTAAGATGATGATGTTGTTGTTAGGGGCTGTAGAGTCTGATACAATTCAGTGCGACCCTATGTACAACAGAACAAAACACTTCCTGACACTGTGGAGTGCTCAGCACTATGTCAGTGCTTTTCTGCTACTCATAGGGTTTTCAATGGTTGATTGTTTTGGGAGTGGATTGCCAGGTCTGTCTCCCTAGCCTACAGCACCTGATATTCTCAGGTGGTCTCTCTTCCAAGGACTAACCAGGTCGACCCTGCTTAGCTTCTGAGATCGGGGGGATCTGATGCTAGGGTGCAATAGCTGCAGACAAGATTAAGATAAACTAGTTCATTTTATGGGCTATTTTACTTTGCCTTTCAAATCCCACTTCAAAACCCATTCACATATTCAACTTATTTCTTCTAAAAAATATTCAAGCCATTTTTAATTAAACCATTCTGCTTTTCATATGACAATCCAATTCTTTTCTGTCCTTTGTGAATGGTCACCTGGCCATTTCATAACAGCACTAAGAATAAATGTGGACAGCTTTATTTCCTGGTTTATAATCATTATTAAAGCATTTACTACTAAGTATGAAGATTAGGTTTCTCACAACATCACTCACCAGTCTAAACTATACAAGACTTTTCAATTTGTCATTATCTCCTACTTAAAATGCTCACATTTCTGTATAATTTAACATTTACTCAAGGCTAAAGTTGAAATATTTATCACTGCTATTATCATAGAGAACTTACAACCCAGTTTTATTTTTATTCTAATCTTTACCTACCTTTACAAGATAAATAAGATTTATTTTGGTTCTGATAAGATAGTCTGAGTGAGGAAAACTATAATAAATTTTTGTGATGTTTGAAGGAAAAATCATTTCCACATTTGACTTATTAAGTGAACAAAATTCCAGTCAATTCAGAGTCCTTCTCTAATTCACTTCTTAGCAATGTTACCCAATTTCAACTCTACCAACGAAATTATGATACAGCATGCCAGAATTTAGCAGAACCCCTGAGGCTATTCCTCTACCCTCATCTGAGAATTAGGTCTTTCCTGTCATATAATGATAAACTTTTAAGATAATGGTCAGTTTTACTTGACATTTTGCACATAGCTTTTGTTTATGGCTTAAAACTCTACAGTGCAAACTTATTATTCCTTTAGGTCACTCAGTATGTCTTTCTTCACTCATCTTAGTATTTATTTTTTCTGTAACATGCTTTCGTTTATTTACTTATCATTGTTACTGTTGTTAGGTGCCATCAAGTCCGACTCATAGTGACCCTACCTAGAACAAACAAAACACTATTATTAGTGCTTATCTGCTATTTATACACTTTTCAATGGCTGTTATTTTTTTTTTCGGGGAGTGGAGGGGAGTGGGTTGCTGGGCCCTTCTCCCAAGCCTACAGCACCTGGTGTTCCCAGGTGGTCTCCCATCCAAGTATTAACCAGACCTGGCCCTGCTTAGCTTCCGAGATCTAATGGGATAAGGCATCATAGTGCTACAGCTGCAGGCTATTTATCATTAAAGAACCAAAAATATACGACATATTTACTAAACTGGGAAAGAAGTGCAATATTGAGATTTGGCATTGGGTATGCCCAGTTCTTTAAGGTTCTGTTTCTCTAGAACTGTTTCACTCTAGGCATTTCACTTCTCTCAATACCCATTTTCTCTTCTGTAACTGAGGATAAAAGGTAATTCATAACACACTGAAAACACAAAGTCAACTCTAACATGCATATTTATTTCTAATGAAGGTCTTTTAAAGAGTTATTAAGAGAAAGAAATGAGATGATGTTAACAAAGAATGAGTTGTTTGTTTTTTTTTTTTTTACTTGGAGGTTGAATCCAGGGCCTCAAACATACTTTGCAAGTGCTCTACCATTGGGCTGTACCCGCAACTCCTTTTATTTTGTTTTTTATCTTGAGACAAGGTGTCGCTAAATTATACAGGTTGTGTCTGACCTTGAACTTGCCAGCCTTCTGCCTCTACCTACTGAGTTGCTGGGGTTACAAGAGTGACCCACCATGATCAGCCAAAGGATGAGCTTTTAATAAATGTCACTGTGACTACTAATTAATACTGCTACTTTATTATTCTACCAGTAGTATTTCTTCTGCTTTAAATCTGTCATTGACTCAGTAGCTAATTTTGGTGTAGACAACATTGACTCTAACTAAATATGATGGGCTGGGGGTTACCTAAGTTGGTAGAGTGTTGCTCTGTGCACTCCGAGGCCCTAGGTTCAATCTCCAGCACCACAAAAACTGGAGAAGGACCTGGCAGTCCACTGTCAAAACAAATCTGAAACAGTCACCCATTGAAAACCCTAGGAATGGCAGAAAAGCACTGACACAAGGCACAGTACCAGGGAATATTTCATCCTGTTGCACATAGGGTCACATAGGGCACATAGTGAGTTCTGACTGAGGGCACCTAACAACAACAAAGTAAATATGATATGCCCTCCTCATGCTAATCCAGTTGTTCTTTATCTTCCTCACAGGAGAATTTTCATTTTTGTGCCCTCATCATATATTGTTTCTCAGCCTGTAGTGTTTTCCTACCATTTTTTGCTAATGAGTTCAAAAGAGAGAGGGGGAATTAATAGAACATTCCACTGAGAAGATTGTCCTTGGTAAGAATGAATTCATATGGGAGAAAACATACCGCAATTTATGATGTTAATATATTAGAGTTAAGCTGTTGCAGGAATTTAGATGTAAAATGAAGTTGTTGGGGCTTAGACTAAGTTCGTGGCAATAAAAGTGGAAAGACAAGGGGTGTAATTATTGGATATGGGTAATAGAGAATAGATAAAATTGATGATCATCACATATATATAGCTCATCTTTTGAAGCAATATAGGCACAGATTAGATGAGACTAAGTGAACTTTATATATGACTAAGAAACATCTCTTTTCTATATATTTTTGTTTTAAACACAGCAAAGGTATGATTGTATTGGGAAGGTATGCACTGGTAATGAGAAACAGAGAAAAAAGAAGGTGCCAAGGGTATAGATTTGTATATTGAATTTTAAACATGGGCTGGAGATACAACTCACTTGTGCCTAGCATGCACAATGCCCTAGGCTGCACACACACACACACACACACACACACACACACAAAAGACTATTGCTGGTGAATCCATATTGTTGCCAATAATAATTTATTATGTAGCTACTATTTGCCAGTAACGATTAGATCTACAACAGAAAACAAGACAGAGCTTATACCTGGCTTCAACATCTTTATATTCTTCAAGGAGATAGCATTGGGGAGAATAAACCAACAACAAATAATATACATTTAGATAAGCACATTGAATATGTGGATATATCTATAGATGACAAGAGACCATAGTGTTTCCATGTCTACGGCAAATGTTCTATATGTCACCACATACAAGTAGATATTTAGTGGACATTTATACTATGTTAGCAGTGATTACCAAATTTTATTCGAAACAGACCGGGAAACCTCAAACTACATTACCACATTCAAGACAAATGTTATTGTTGTTAGGTGCCGTCAAATCGTGTCTGATTCATAGCGACCCTTACAGGGTTTTCAATGGCTGATTGTTTGGGGATTGCGTTGGGAGTGGATTGCCTCTTCCTTCTCCAGTTTTTGCGGTGCTGGGAATCAAACCCAGGACCTCAGAGACTGCAGAGCAGCGCTCTACCAACTGAGCTAAATCCCAGCCCCTACAAGACAAATAGTACCAAGGCCTCACATTTGCATGCTTTATATGTGCTGTACCATTGAGCTGCAACCCTAGCCCATATTTTTACTTTTTATTTTGGGAAAGGGTCTCGCTAAGTTACTCAGGCTGCCTTTCCTCTCGAACTTGCGATCCTCCTTCCTCTGCCTCCTGAGTTGCTAGGCTTACAGGTGTGAGCCACCACACTCAGATTCTCAAGTGTTTTTGTTGTTGTTGTTGTTGTTGTTGTTGTTAGGTGCTGTCTAGTCGGTACCCGACTCATAGAGACCCTCATAGGGTTTTCAATGGCTGACTGTTTTCGGGATTGCCTTGGGAGTGGATTGCTAGGTCCTTCTCCCATTTTTGTGGTGCTGGGAATTGAACTCGGGACCTCAGAGATTGCAGCGCAGTGCTCTACCAACTGAGCTAAATCCCAGCCCCCTGAGGATGAGTAAGTCAGATTAAATCCAGCTGACTCACCAAGAAATATAATTTTACTCCTTAAGAATAGAGACTAGACTTAACTGATAATACTTATGGGTGGCAGAATATGCTACCCCAAAATATGCTACTCCTTTGGCCATATCACTTTGGCCAGAGGAGTCTTTTGAGCTAAAGGCCATTTAAAGTCATCAGATACGAGAAAAGCCCGTTGGCTTACCTCTCATCTTGCTTTCTGAAAGCAGAAGATGAAACCCCCATACAGAACATGCCCTTTGGATTCCCAGGAAGAAATCAACATTCTCATTAGTAGGGACGGAGTCGAAGCTGAGTGAAATCTATATGAATCAATGTTAAAAACTAATCCTAGTCACTTCTCCATGATTAACCACTCTAGCCAAAACTTACTTGCCCTGTTACCTTTCCACAATTTATTATATTTTTCCCAGCTTTGTATATGAATGTTTGACTCTTAGCTTCTTTTATGGGTCCTTGTTTCCTTATCAAGATCCTGAAATGATATATAATTTATATTCAATACCTTTGTTTACATTTATCACTATCATCAAATGTCAACTTAATTATTAGATCCAGCCCCAAATCCTAAGAGAATAGAAGTAAAATTTTGCCACCCATATGCCACTCATAAATCTTTTACACAGATTTGTGTTTAAAACAATTATTGTTGTTGTTGTTAGGTGCCGTCAAGTCGAGTCCAACTCATAGTTACCCCATAGAGTTTTCAATGGCTGTTTCAGGATTGCCTTGGGAGTGGATTGTCATACCCTTCTCCCATTTTTGCAGTGCTGGGAATTGAACTCGGGACCTCAGAGACTGCAGCACAGTGCTCTACCAACTGACTTAAATCCCATCAAAACAATTATATACTGTATAAAATTTCCATTTACATTCAAAATAAGTAATGGAAGCCAAGTGTGGTGGCACACACCTGTACCCGCAGCAGCTCAGATGGCAGAGGCAGGAGGATCACAAGTTGGAGACCAGAGGCAGTCCGCGTAACTTAGCGAGATCCTGTCCCAAAAAGTAAAAAAAAAAAAAAAAATTGGCTGAGGATGCAGCTCAGTGGTACAGCACTTGCAAAGCATGCAAGTGCAAGGCCCTGGGTTCAGCCCCCAGTACTGGAAAAAAAAATAATGCTTTTTGGCCTAAGGATGATCTTCTTCTTAATATTATCTGGATAGAATTACTGTATTATTGTATTTGTTTTCAAGTACTGTTGCTGTTGGTGTTTGAGTACCACATTCTCTTCTTTTGGGTATGGGAACAAAAAGATATCAGGAAAAAATATCCTAAAAATGTAGACCATGAACATCTTCGGCACTGGGATTTCTCTTATATTAGTATTACCATTCTTCTGTATTCATTTAGCTTACAAATACTGAAGCAATGCAAATCAGCTATATCCTAGAATGAACAGTATCTATCATTAATCTCAAATTTTGCACCTAGTTTTTACCTGTTACTATCCTATGGCTCTTCTACTGCATTCATTTTACTAATTTTGATTATCATTTGGTTATGCTTTAATCTTCTTTTCACATTCTGTTTCAAAATTTTTGCATCTGAATTCAGATTAGACAAGTGCTAAGGCCACATGAGAATCAATATCTAATATATTTTTGAATGTAGTCCTCAGCATTTTTATCTTCCATTAAAACAACTTGAAGTGTTCACGGTACCACCTTTAATCAAGTGTAACCATAAACTACAAAGAATTGAAAATGAAATGAATATAAGACATTTCACACTCTATGCAGCTGGATGATAATAAGTTTCCACCTGTTAATATATTAATAACAGTGTTAAAGAGCACATTGTGCCGGAGGTATTGCAAGTCCCTGCAATTTTACATGTGTCAGGAAATGGTTTGCTTGTTAGCAAGTGGTTAGAGTATCAAAGCAGAATGAATTCCATGGGGGAAAACCAGTTGTGTAATAAGGAAAAAGGGAAATCTTCATTTCTTGAGTTATGTAAAATAACCGATGAAAAGCATTGGATAATATAGCAAGGAGGATTGGCCTGTGGAGAGCATTAGATGACCTATGATAATAGATCATTCCCATCCCTAATGTCTGTGATTAGTATGTCATGATTTTGAAAGGTGCACTCAAGGAAAGAGACACCAAATAGTAACACAAATAAACAAGGCATAAGAGGAGCTTCCGATACCAGTGACTGGGGTCATAAGGCCATGTAAAGCATATGGTTAGCCAATCTCAGGATGAGAAGTCATTAGATGGTGCTTTAAAAGATTATCTTACTTTCTTATCTTAGGCAATTTCTTCTATTGGATACAGTGGAAAGTATTTTAGTGTGAAACTGAAAGTCTGAGTATAAAAAAGAAAAACAGAGCAGGAAATACATACCATGGTAGACCTAACTTAAATTTTTAAAATAATATTAAAGGCTAAATAAAACCCAAATGGGAGAAGAACGTGGCAATCCACCCCCAGGGCAATCCTGAAACAATCAGCCACTGAAAACCCTATGAGGGTCACTATGAGTCGGATACTGACGTGATGGCACCAAACAACAACAAATAAAACCCAAAGCCAAAATGAAAATGCAAGACTAGTCCTATGAAGAGCTTGTATGATTGGAGAGTTGCAAAGAGTAGAAAACAACCATGAAAAGCACATCAATGAGATATGTACATTAATAACTAATAATGTCTACAACAAGCACCTTTCTGTTTATGCACTTTTCTAGATATAGTAGGATTAAGAAATCCCACTGCCACATGTGTAAGTGGTGGGAGTGGTTTGGGAAACATTTGCTGTTGTTCTTAGGTGCCCTGCTGTCCAATTGGGTCCAACTCATAGCGACCTTGTGTACAACAGACAAGATACTCCCTGACACTGTGCCATGCCCAGCACCATGTCAGTGCTTATCTGCTATTCATTGGGTTTCAAAGGCTGACTTTTTCAGGATTGCTGAGAGAATGGATTGCCACATCCTGCTCCCATTTGGAAATATTTAGCTAGAACAGAATAGTCAATTTCAAGTAAATTTCTTCTGAGATTCAGTAGAAAATAAAGTAAAACCAGGCCGAATATTGGTTGTTTTCAAGAGCAGAAAAAATGTTTATGAGAGGAAATTCAAAAGTTAATTTTTAAAAATATTATTTTAAAGGTACAACATTGTATTTAGCATATTGTCAAATATATTTTATCTTTGCATTAACTCCCACCATGTTTACAGGGCTGTATCATACACTCCTGTGAACCCTAAGAATGCCAATGTCACGTAGCTCACAATTCATAATTGCTTACCAGTTAATTATCTACTGATTTACATCCACACTATTATACACTTCTAATTAATAGAAAAAATTACACTTCTTTTTTGATAGAATCTTTATCATTAGTAATTGTTTAAGTGTGTACAAAAATTAGGGGGTTTCAAAAATGTAACTAATATGCATTGTGGCAGTGGTTTTTTTTTTGGGGGAGGGCATTGTTTTTGTTACATTTAGTTTTCCAGAATAATAAAGAAATTGTAGGAAATCATGGTATAAGTAAAATAATGAAAGTGTAAAAAGAAAATAAGCACAGAAAACAGT
The DNA here is from genome assembly GCA_007922755.1 of Pedetes capensis. NCBI lineage: Eukaryota > Metazoa > Chordata > Mammalia > Rodentia > Pedetidae > Pedetes > Pedetes capensis. The sequence continues at coordinate 21,467 of VMDO01004891.1, forward strand.
GAAGAAAATGTTATTAAAACTATCATGGCTTCCCTAATAACAGAAAGTTACCCTGAACCAACCTCCTATGGCGAAGAAGACTGAACCCAAACTCCTCTGAACTAATATTAGTCAATCCCAACCACCCATGGGGAAAACCTTCACGGCAACCAGATAATCAAGGAAAAACCAAAGCAGTCATTATGCTAGCCACCTGCGGGGAAGATCCATATAGGAACATTTTGATTATTTATTTAGCATACCAGGTTTCACATTTTAGATTGAGAAGAACTAATAGAAGCATGCTGATAGCATGCCTGCTATAGAATAGTAAAAATTTGTAGTCTGTGTTTCCTACTGGGCAAAGCCAGAAAGTGTGTTGTTCAATCAATGACAAATAGTTCATATAAAGCTACATGTAGAAAATGGACACTAATGGATATATGTGTATATGCTTATATATATTTACTTACAGATACACCCATATATGGCATGATCAAAAGATCAGGTGAATGTTTAAATTAAAAATATATATTATAATGAAAGACACATTGCCAATAATCTGTATCAAAATACCCCCTTGGCTTGAGGTACTCTTATCATTCTTGCCACTTTCTGAAGCAGGTCTGGAAGGCCTCTTTTGTAAGCATCCTTCATTTGTGCTGTCATGGCTACTTTGATGACTGAACATAATTCCAAATGTTGACTTTTCATAGTCATTTCCACTTGAGGGAAGAGCGAAAAGCCATACAATGCCACATCTGGGGAATAAGGTGGACACATTGTAATGTTTTCATTTGACAGACATTGCTGTACCTGAAGTAATGTGTGAAATGGAGCATTGTCAGGACCGAGGATAAAACTAAAGCGATTTACAAAAGAGAAATTCGAGAACTACTTCAGAAAGTGGCAAGAAGGAAAGGAAAGTGTGTTTGAAGACTGGGAAGTATTTGGGGAGGGGGGATTAATGCCAATGTGTCTTTTTGTATATTTTTAAATTTAAACATTCATTATGCTTGTTATGATACCTCATGTTTATATTATATACTATATAGTGCCTGGGTTGGGATTTAGCTCAGTGGGTAGAGCGCTGCACTGCAGTCTCTGAGGTCCCGAGTTCAATTCCCGGCACCACAAAAATGAGAGAAGGACCTGGCAATCCACTCCCAAGGCAATCCCGAAAATAGTCAGCCATTGAAAACCCTATGAGGGTCGCTATGAGTCAGAAACTGACTCAATGGCACCTAACAACAACAACAACAATAATATAGTGCCTACAGCTGTACCACTGTGGTGTCTGATCCCTCAGATCTCGGAAGCTAAGCAGGGTGGGGCCTGGTTAGCACTTGGATGGGAGACCGCCTGGGAACACCAGGTGCTGTAGGCTTGGGAGAAGGACCCAGCAACACACTCCCAAAGAAAATCCACCATTGAAAATCCTATGAATAGCAGGAAAGCACTGACAATAGTGTTTCGCCTGTTGTACATGGGATCGCTATGAGTTGGACACCAGCTCAACAGCACCTGACAACAACAACAACAACATACTATATAGTATTTAATATATAATAGATATGGTATATAATATAACCAGTTTTATAAGGACCACATAATTCCTATACAAATTTGAAAATTACAGCTCAGTTTTGGTGAAGATGTCCATACGTAATTAATTATTTGATATATATGCCACCTCAAATGGTATTCTGCTTGATAAGATCAGGTAGCACACTATTGGAAAGCAAAATGTGTTTCATATGCAGATAAACATGGCAAGTTCAGCTTGTTTTTAAATATGTCCAATGATATAGATTATCTCACTAAATAACTGATTTGATGTAAGTTGGTATGTGGCCCATTTTCTTTAGAGCACACCTATTAACACTTTTAGATACAATATTTCTTCAAACAAGTCAGAGGAACTATCTAATCAATTACAGACCTTAAAGTACATCTACCCAAGCTTAGGAAAATAGTATTTTGCCATAGTTAAAAGGAGAAATAGGATGTATTTAAACTAAAACAAATAATGTGTTTGAAAGATTTTTTAAAGTCAAATAAACGCTTTAGCTTATACTAAAACTTGCTCTATGAATAGCCATTTCTTGTAAAAAGTTTGATAATTATAAATATATATTTCACTGCTTTACTTTCTGTTTTATTATATGAAGCTGAAAAGCTAATGTTAAAACAATGTATACGACATAGGTTAAACAAATTCTAACCATTTATAACTTAAAAAAAAAAGGATTTCACTCAATCTCTCTCCTGAGGATTTTTTTTCCAGATAAACAGCTTCTGGCACAGGTATTTTGAAACAACTGTCATATTTATAGTTATTGCAAACAGATTTTGCCTAAATCAGAGGAATAACCTGTAACTTCTGCCTGTAATTCTCCATAGAAAGCCTAAATACACTTGAAATGTCATTGAAATCATATGATTCCCTTGCCATTATTTTAGGAATGTAATTCAAACTCATTGTCATAGCATGAAAGGGCCTTTTGCACATTGTCCTTGTCAACTATCAGTCTCCCATTTCCTTTTTCAGATTCAACTCCACAGGTCTTATATCATCAGATGTACCAGACTTAGCCGTTTCTTAGGGCTCTGGCCATCTCTACTGCCTCTGCCTGGAAAGCCCTGTCTTTAGACTCTCATGGAGCTGGTCTACATTTCAGCTCCCCCACTGGGTCATCACATAGAGTAATCTGTTAACTATAATATCTAAAGAAGCTCAGTCATTGTCATTGTACATGATTTTGTTGGACAGCTTATCATTGTCTAAAGGGATTTTACTTATTTTTCTGTGAGAAAATGCAGTTTGTCTGTCTTCTTCATAAATGCTCCTCTGATACTAAGAAAAGTACCTGACCTGTGAAATATATTCAATAATTATTTAGGGACTGAATAAATAATTACTTGGATTAACATATCATGAAACATAACTTTGGATTAATTTTAAAACTCCTCGAATGAATGTAATCAGACAGTAATCTAGAGTAAATACATTTTTATTAATTGTAAATCCCTAAGATATATAGTGAACTCTAGAAAGATAATTCTTCATTTAAGTTATGCAAAATTTTTCCTACAAAAGTTCATGTAATTTGATGGTTGATGGTCATAATAAAAATGCAATTTCTCCTTATTTGTTTTCATTTATAAGTATTATTCTCTGTTAATGAAACACAATTAATGAAGTATGCAACTCCTGAGAATTATATTAAGAAATCAAAATTTGTGTCATAGAAATGTGTTAGGACAGATCCAGTGGATATTTTATTCAATGTATGCAAATAAAATAGTAAACCTGCTTGATTCTTATGAAAATTTCAATTTATTTCCATGGTGGTTGGCTAAACCCTCATTTAATAATAATATCAAAGACATATGTGTATATTAAATCATTTGTTTCCTAATTTAGAATTCCAAATTTGCATCTATGTAGCAAATTCTAATTATATAATAATCTTTCTTAATCTGGAATGTAGCTACTTTATATCAGTACCAGCCATTCAAATATTCTATATGGCATGGAATTCTGATTTTCAAAATCAAGTGTCTGTGGATAGTAATAGAAACAAACAAACAAAGTCACTCATATGATTACTAAATGTATTAAAGTATTGATGTCATGAATAAAACTTTAATTTTTAGAACGTTACAGGCTAACTATATAGCAATGTGTTTTATCTGATGTTCTTCCGGTAGTAGTGCCTGTGTATTATTTAAAATAACTGTTACCAAATAACTTTAAAAAGGAAAGAAATAATATATTGCACTGGTCCTTGAATTTTAGAAAACTTCTTAGGTTATTTTTATGGGCAACAGAAATATCATGAATGCCAGTAGATTTGTTCACTGCTCCTCAAGTAACTACAGAATTTTTACTACACAACAAATGATTCTTTTAATGAAACTTTAGCCACCTATGAGTGGTAATCATAAAAAACATTTTGAAGTTGTCATCCATTATATTTTTGATAAGCTTATAATAGATCAAGTTAACTGGATTTGACATCCTCTCCCATATCTTCACATAAAGATACTCTCATCTAGAAATTGGATATCGATCCTTCTTTAAATATAGATTAATGACTCTTATGAAGCTAGTGTCTAGTTATAGTATACACATCTCTCAAATTTAGCCATACATAGAACTATACTGGATATTTTCAAGCAAAAATATAATTTATTATTATCCCATTAGCAGATTTTTTAATGTTGGTTTGGGAGCTAAAAACATATTGTGTATTGTAAAATGCAGTATCAATTGCTGCTAACTGTCTTTCTTTCATTCTCTCTTTCTCTTTCCCTCCTTTCCTTCCTCCCTCCCTTCCTTCCTTCCTTCCTTCCTTCCTTCCTTCCTTCCTTCCCTCCTTCCTTCCTTCCTTCCCTCCTTCCTTCTTTCCTTCCTTTCATCCTCACCCTCAACCCCTTGTCTATCTTTTAGTTCAAGACAGAGTCTACCATCTTAATAGAAATATCCTAGACTGGCGTGGTGGCGCACTCCTGGAAATCCAGTGGCTCGGGAGGTGGAGGCAGGAGGATCGCAAGTTTGAGACCAGAGGCAGTCTGTGTAACTTAGCGAGACCCTGTCTCAAAAAAGTGAAAAAAAAAAAAATGGGCTGGAGGTGCAGCTCCGTGGTCCAGCATGCAACTGCGAGGCTCTGGGTTTAACCCCTAGTACTGCCAAAAAAAAACAAAAATCCTTTCAGAATGATAGGTATGATAGGTATACTTGTTGTTAGGTGTCCATGAGTTGTGTCCAACTCATAGTAACCATCCCAGGCTTTTCAACTGCGGATTATTTCAGGATTACTTCTGGAATGGATTGCTACATCCACCTCCCATTATTTTCGTGCTGGGGATCGAACTCAGGGCCTCAGAGAGCACAGAGCTGCACTCTACCAACTGAACTAATCCCTAGCCCCATGGGTATACCAGGTACAGCTATTTTGACGTAATATGCTTTTAAAACTAAAACCCAATTTAGCCATAAACAATCTCAAAAGACAATATAAGAACTCAAAATTGATTATAGAAATAATGAAACTATAGAATATTAAGTCTAAATCATTCCTGAGTTCCTGTTTTTCTGTTCCTCCCAAGATGGTACAAATTTACCTCAAACTCTCTTTCCAGAAGGTGAAAAAGTGTCCATTCAAAAACAAATTGGTTAGCCATTAGACATAAAGTCTCAGAGCAAAGTAAATAGCCGTGAACATGTTTGTTCATTTTGTGTTTTTACTTTACAGCAAGAGAGGGCACATATGTGTGTGTATATATATTTATGTATGTACATATATGTAAATATATATTTATATATAAAATATATATAAACAACATATCTATATATGTGTTATGTATAAAACATATATATATATAACATATATATAAACATATATAGATAGATAGGTAGATAGGTAGATATATAGATATATATCTATATATATCTATATATATCTATATATATATCTATATATCTCTATATATCTACCTATCTATATATATATATCTATATATATCTATATCTATATCTATATATAAATAATAACGAGAATGTGGCCAGACACTGTGGTACAAACCTATAATCCCAGCTACCCGGAAGGCTGAATCAGGAAAATCACAAGTTTGAGGCTAGAGGTTGCCCATACAACTTAATGAGGACATGTATCAATAAAAAAAGACAAAGGGGCTGAGGGTACAGATGAGTGGTGGGGCACTTGCCTAGCATGTGTGAGTCCCTGGGTTTAACCCTTAGTAGTGAAAAAAAAACAAAGACAAAACTATGAGAATGTAAATTTTGTAGAACACCTTCCATATAGCTAATAGCAACTTCATAGAACACTCTTCTTTTTTTTGACTAAGATCATTTATTTTAAAATTCATTTGGCATATAACATTTTATTAGTCATCACAATTCTCTGATGTCACAAGCCCTGGTGTTACTATCCCGTGTTCATGTGAAAGACTGAAACTGAGATTAATAAATTCACATGAAATAACTTGGCCAACTTTTGACATCTTCTTGCTTTTTAATGTGTTAAGGATTATTTATTATTTTTAATTAACAAATATAATGGGTTTCATTATGACATTTTCAGACTTTACTAATTTTCACGACTTCATTATCCGCCCTCAGTGGCTCTCCCCACCTTCCCCTCCCTTCTCCAGATAGTCCCACTTCCATCTTCAAGTCTCACACGTATGGGCTTTTATTTTGTTTTGTTTTTTAAATTTAGCTGACACATATGTGAGAGATGGGGCTGGAATTTAGCTCAGTTGGTAGAGTGCTGTGCTGCAGTCTCTGAGGTCCCAAGTTCAATTCCCAGCACCGCAAAAATGGGAGAAAGGCCTGGCAATCCACTCCCAAGACAATCCCGAAACAGTCAGCCATTGAAAACCTTTCGAGGGCCGCTATGAGTCGGATACCAACTCAACAGCACCTAACAACAACAACAACAATATGTGAGGGAATATGTGCTATTTGTCTTTTTGAGACTAGCTTACTTCGTTTAATGAGATGATGTCCAGGTCCATCCGTTTCCCTAGAAATGACATAATTTCATTCTTCCTATGGCTGGATAAAATTCCATCACTCTTTTTAATCTACTCAATGGTTGATGGACATGGAGACTGATTCTATAACTTGGATATTGTGAACAGCACTCCAGTGAACAAGGAAGTACATGTGTATTGGTTTGTTGACTTAGATTCTTTTGGGCATATACTCAGAACTGGTATAGCTGGATCACATGGTAATTCTACGTTTAATTTACTTGGGAACTTCCATACTGATTTCCATACTGGCTGTCCTACTTTTCAGTCCCAGTAGCAGTGTATGAGGAATGATTTTCACCCCTCATCCCCACATCGTCTCCAGTATTTGTTGTTTGTTTTGTTGATGCTTGCATGAGAAGTTTTCTGTGATTAGTGCAAACACCCTTTCTCTGGCTATATAAGAAGGCCTTTCAGCTAAGTGAGCCAGCCAGGAGATATCCTCCTGGGCTGCACCTTTTGCCGCAACATTGTTGTTGTTGTTGTTGTTAGGTGTTGTCAAGTTGTGTCGGACTCATAGGGATCCTGATAGGGTTTTCAATGGCTGATTGTTTGGGGCTTGACTCAGGAATGAATTGCCATATCTATCTCCTGTTCTTACAGTGCTGGGAATTGAACTTGTATCCTCAGAGACTGCGGAGCAGCACTCTACCAGCTGAGCTAAACCCTAGCCCTTGTTGCAACATTTGGCCTAATAAAAGGCATCTATCAAATGGACATTTTGATTACTTTTTGTAGTTTAGGCTGAGCTACTAACATGAAGAAAACTGAAGCAGAGACTGTAAAACAGCAGTGAAGGCAGGGGAAAGGGACAGCAGAGACAGTGGAGCAGCAGTGGCAAAGATAGCAGAGCAGCCAGAATGCCAAGCAACCAAATGGCCAGCTGCTTGACAGCTGGATGAGTGAGACTTCGAGATCAGTAACTTAACACAACAGAAGCATCAGTCGCAGCAAAAGGGTAACAGTCGCTGGCTCCCAGTCGTACTGGTAATGACAGCTGTAGTAATCAGAGGCAGCTGAACAGTTCAAGAGTAACCAGGGCAGGAAGATGAGGGATGGTAGAAAGGAGAAAAGGCTCTAAAGAGCCAGAGAATAGAAACTGCAGGTCCCAGTTGCTGGAAGAATTCGAGATAATTGTTGTGCATTTAGGACAAAGGGTCTCAAACACTCTAAGCCCAGGAACTCTAACAATGGCTTATATTTAAGAATGAGGAATCCTGATAACAAGTCCTGTTTGGAAGTTTAACACCAGTTGCTGTCAAGGGTAAGGAATACCAACCTACTCAGCCTACACAAGAGCTGTAACGCTAGAAGACACCACTTGATAGTGCTGCTCCTATCTCTGCGGCCACTGCTTGCTGTCTTGAAATGCTCAGGGATGTAGATGAGGCCAAGAAGCAGCCCCTGAAGAGCTTCACCTTGCCTACCAGCAATTTGTATCCAGGTACAGCATAAGGACCCCAGACAGCTGATTAGTGACACTTTAGGTAGCATTATTACTTGCTAACAAAGTCGTACATACTAAAACATTTACCACTGTAATTTCTCATTGACAGCACGTACCTTCTTTACTGAAAAGATTTCTGAGTAATTTTAATATTAAGTTTTAGATAGTAAAAATAATTAACTCGATGTCTTAGAATTGAAAAGTAAATATTTAACATAGGCTCCAAATTTTATTTTGAAAAGAATTAAAGACTCAAACTAGGACAGTGAGTAACATACTACTTATGATCTTGCAAGCCAGCATTAATAAATGCCATTATTAGGCAATATGTACTTTTTAATACTTAACAAAAGGGATAAAACTTTGCAAGAGAGTTATAGTTCCATTTCTCTCTTACTCATGATTTCATTAAAAGCAAAAATTTTCTAATCCAAAATAAAAGTTTCTATATATCCTTCTACTTTATTCTCTTCACATAATATGCATTTGTTAATACATTTATCAAATTATTATATATTTGTCAATACTTGTTAGTGTAGTTATGATATTGTATCATTGTATCATTTTGCAACTTTTTTCATTTACTGTTAGTTATTTGGAGATATTCATCATGTAAACATCCCAGAGTATTGCCAAACCAAGATTCAGGGAAAATGAGGGAAAAAAAATCAGACCTTCAATTAAATTTTGATATCAAAATTCTATCATGGAAATTTTAAATACTTCTTGTATGAAGATGAAGCAAAATTTTAAAGATAGTCTCTTGGTAATAGCTGCTTAACAGATTCTATTGGTAGAGCACCATTTGATAAATAGTAAATCTCTCTAAAAATATCTGTTGCAATAATTATTTTAATGGGTATCAGAGTTAGAAACAAACAGCAAAACATGGTCAGAAGAGACAATTGGATCCTAAATCTTTATTAAAATTGTACTTGGGAAATGAGTATTCACATAGATTCCAAGATATTCAATGGAGACTAAAAGCAAAATCAAATATTCTAATCTAAACAAGATTCCAATATTTTCAATGTAGGCTAAGAGCAAAATCAAATATTCTATTTTATGACAAATTTATCTAGGTACTATTGAGAGACAATAGCAATTTCGCAGCAGTAGCTTAATAGACAAATGATTTTCTAAAACCGTGTGAGTAACTTGTATCTGATTTTCTGGATTAAAATCTTTGCAGGTAAATCCTGTGCTTGGCTGTATGCAGGATGGGTATCAGAGGGTTGTGGATGGAATTCACACTACAGAGGCTGCAAACTGAGCAGTGAACCTACCTCTGAAGTACAACTTTGTTCGTTGAGGTTCCCAGCTACACACAAACAAGACAGAAGATGGGGTAGCAGTTGTTTCAGAGTCTCAGGTAAAAGTATTATACTAGATTATCCAGAAAAAGTAGTCTTGTATTTAATAACCTGTACTGTGACACGGAGATGAGGTGGCAGGTCTGGGAGGTCCACGAGGCCTCACAGGGAGGTTGACAGCTGCTTCCTTCTGTTACGCAGCAAATATTACCTTGGTTCATTGGTGTTCAGTATATAAAAGAACTTATATGAGGCCCGGGCTGGGATTTAGCTCAGTTGGTAGAGCGCTGCGCTTCAGTCTCTGAGGTCCCTAGTTCAATTCCCAGCACCACAAAAATGGGAAAAGGACCTGGCAATCCACTCCCAAGGCAATCCCAAAACAGCCATTGAAAACCTTACGAGGGTCGCTATGAGTTGGATACCAACTCGATGGCACCTAACAACAACAACAACAACAATATGAGGCACAAATTATGGTAGAAAACATAGACACAGTTTATTAAAGATAGAGAATACAGACATGGATATTAAAGATAGTACACTTTCAAGAAGTGAAGGTGGGCAGTATTAAAGGACTACCACGGCCAAGAGCCCAGGTTACAGATGTCTTGTATAGTGATGTTTGGGTCCTCTGGGAAGGAAAGAAAAATTCTGGAGGTCTACGTGTGGAATGGGATGAGGGACTCCAGGATGCTTTCTGAGTAATTTTCACGGAAGCAGACATTTTGAAAGGTTAGGAATCCACGCAGCTGTGCTCCTGATAAGGGAGTGGCTGGCTCCATTGAGCAATGTCCTTTTCACTTGCTGAGAGAGAATGCGTTTCACCCAGTCCTTACTATTCTTTATGGTTAAATGCAGGAGTGATTTTAGTCCTCTGCCTCCTACTTACTGGGAAGCACTGACCATTAGGTGAAGGCATGTGTCTCAGAGGGAGCTCACACTGATATTTATATCCCAAGTGGCTGGGAAGCACATGGTCGGGAAATAGGTGGCTATGGAGGCTCCTCATTTCCCTTTCTTCCTGCCTAGCACCTTGTAACAATACTACCACCCCATGCAAATATAGCAATTCCTTCAGTGTTCTGAAATCTATTTCTCAAATTCCAAATTCTTGATTGTTATTCCAAAGCTGTGTTATATTACTTTAGTCTCTGTCTCCACCATGTAGACTCCTAGAGAAGGCTTTAAATTTTTAATACGGTGTATCTAAGAATTGTTCAATTGGGTGAGGAGGGGTGCAGCTCAGTGGCCCAGTATTTCCCTAGCAAGCATGAGGGCATGGGTTCAATTCCCAGAAAAGTATTCCCCCATGTCAAAAAAAAAAAAATAGAATTATTCATCTGTTTAACATTGAACTTGCCTGGCTAAGGCTTTTCTATATTTCCTAAGTAAGATATATGGCAATATAAAAGAAGCTAAAGCTATCCTTACTGTCAGTATCTTTAGTGATACATGACAGGGTTCAAAATGTATAGTCTGATAAGTATCCAATATATCACTTTTTGTCATTTCTTATATAAAAGAGTATCATAGTTCTTTCTTGTCTTTTTAATTTACTTTTATTTTGTCAAAATAATTTCTTCACACAACTTAAAAAGTCAGATAGTATATACAGGCTTAAATATAGTTCCCTAATTCATTCTACTCCTTCCTTTCTCATCCTGCTTTCTATGAACCGATACTTTCAACTTCAATTTCTAAGTGTTATTTCTAGATTCTATAATTTTAGACCTCATCTACTTTCTTTCTAACATGAAGAGTAAGTATATGCTTCTGTTACACTGCTCAGATGTCTTCAGGAACAAATGCAAAATTTCTAGTCCTTCATGCACCCAGCATAGAATTTCATAGATAGATAGATATAGATGTATATCATATGTATATATATATATATATATATATATATATATATATATAATATATATATATATATATATTATATATATATATATATATATATATATATATATATATAGTAGATATATCCATATATATTATATATATGATTATCATTTCATTCCTTATAAATCCTTTCTTTTTTTGAAGGGAAAAAATTTCCCCAATTTTCATTTGCTTGCCTTTTGTATAGTCCCACTTAATTCAGTCATGAACTTGCCATGAAAATGGTAAAATTCCTCAAAAATTCAAGCAAATTATAAATGGTTGCACTGTGCTGTAGGGTTTCCTTTCTATATCAAATTGAAAATTACCTTTGTGGCTTTCTTGTGTTGATTCTACTTTTCTATGGGTCCTGTTTCTCCTCCTCTTCCTTTCTTTTTACTCCTCTTTCTCTCCCTTCTCCTATAATCCTCCCCCCTCCTCATTTTTTTTCCTAGTTTAACTAGTTATTTTGTTAATTTGCCTTCCTCTGTTCATTTCCTCTAAAGGTGTTTTGAAGGTGATTTTTTTCTTTTACATCTTAAGTGCAAAAATCTAACTTTATTCACTTTTCCTCTCCTATTGCCATTTGTTGTTAAGGCCTGTGGAGTCCAATCACGCTCATAGTGACCTTATATACAACAGACAAAACACTACTCAACATTGTGCCTGCCCACAATGTTTTTACATTTGAACCCATTGTTGCAACCACTATGTTTCTTCTCATTTTGAGTCATACCATATCTACAAAAGAAAGTCCCAGGCTTTCCTCCATTTCCATCATTAAGGTTCACTCTACATTGAGGAGACAACTCTCCCCCAGTCATTTCTTAAATGCCTTCCAGTGTGGGGGCTCATTTTATAACACTATATTTGACAGTGTTTTTCTGCTATTCATAGGGTTTTGAATGGCCAATTGTTTTGGGAGTGGACTGCTGGGTCCTTCTCTCTTAGCTGATCCTAATAATCTATGCTATTATTTGTTTACTTCAAAATGTTGACGGTAATTTTCCATAGCCTTCTAGTTTCTGTTGTTATTGTTGACAAATCCAGTGTGATTCAAATCCTCCAGACTCTGCATGTGACCTTATTTTTCCCATTGGGACCTTAGGTCATATTCTCTATACTTGGTGATCTGAAATTTCCTCGTATGAATTTTTTCTTCATTTAATTTTCTGAGGATTGGCGGATATCCTAATCTAACAAAACACATCCTTTAGTTATGAAAAATCTTTCTGTATAGCTCTTGGATATTTTTCTGTACTTTGTTTCTAGATTATATCCTCCTTCCTTTTCTTTCTCTAAGGAACATATTCATTTTCCAGCTCCCAGCCTTTCAGGTCTCCAGATCTGCTTTTGTTTTTCAAGTGCCTTCAACTCCTGACTTCTTAGTCTTTGAGGTTCCAGATACACTTTTGATCATTTAGATAAGCTGAAGTTGTTTTCTGTTCCTGCAAGCAAGGCTAGGGCTCTAAATCATACATCAAGGACTGGTGCAGTGAACATATCAGAATTACATATGCATATATCATATATATAATATATATGTATATAGGATATAGTTGTACTTATGCTAATAATGAAAGTGAAACAAATAAGAATCATTCCAAGTATATTTGATGCTGATAGAAACAAGTCCAAAAATAAACTGTCTTTAAACCAAAGAGTTCTATCAAACATAAAGAAAAAATTAAAATATAAATAGTTTAAAGCCTATGAAGCCAAAATAACTGGCCTAAGAACTCCATTCTACCTTAGAAAATTTATTTTATTGAGAAGGGAGGATTTGTTTCAGTTCTGACACTTTTTCTATTATACAAAATGATAAATATTGTTATATTTATCAATTACCTACTAAGATAAAATACTTAACAGGCTTATATGCTGGGTTACAGTAGGGCTTAACTAATTTGAGACTAACAGAGTATGTTATTTTTACTCATAACTATGAAAACAAGCTATGATATATTTCAAATTCATCCCAGAGGCTATTTTAAACTTCTCATTTAAAATACAATTTTTATATTCCATGTCCTAGTATAAGTGGAATTATGTTTAACATTATTGGAAATGCTTTTTTGCTTAATGATGCGGTTACATAAATGCATTCTAATATGCCATCAGTAAAAGAGGTACATTATGTTCCTATATTGGCATCAATTTTACAGTGTAAAATGCAAATATATTTCCAATTGAAATTATGTAGCTGAAGTTTTGCTAAGGTGCATATTCTGTTGCAGATATGAAGTGGAAAATATTTAGTTCTTTTAATGTCTTATTTTGTGATTTCTAAGCACACGTTGGAAATCAATATGTCTGTGGATAGCAGGACAAAAGATTATTAGCTTTTTAATGTTCCCTTCTTTCTCAACCTAAAGTCAAGTAGAATGATTCTTGTCATTCATCTTTTCATTCCTCAAATTAATTTTAATACTCTTAAACTAAGAAAATATATTTTGTTTCAGTGATTGCTTAATTATAGGGTGACTTCTTACTGCTTATTTTTAAGAAAACGTGTACTGCATTATGCTATACTACATACAACAGGAATGGTGGAATAAAACTCAGGAACTTCTCTCTTCTCTAAATACAGAGAGGACAACAGAAAAATTATAAAAATTTGACTTTTTTCAAAATTCTGGAAACTAACCAAAGAGTTACAAAAGTCTACAAGTGTTTACTAGGAAAAACAATTGAAATGGTGGCAGGAATAGTGAACTTTGTGCTACTTTAACTTGGTTTATCTTTCCCCTATCCTTCATGGTAGGCTGGACAACCAATAGCCTAGAAACCACTGGTCAGGAAAGAACAGGATTAGAGTTGATGCAATGACCTGTTCTCCATGAATTGCCATTATTCGACCTGTCTGAAAACTTTCTGGAAAGCCCCATTTTCAAAAGGTTTCTCATTGTTTGACCTAACTCACGGAACACCCATAGGAGATAATGAGTCTTTTTCCTAAGGGACTTTTTACAAAAACTATCAGGAGCAATTAATTGCTCAACGAAGCATTTGCCTGAGTAGACGACAGTTGGGTCAAAAGCAAAGCAAAGTAAAACAAAACAAAAACCACTTAAAAGAGAGAACAGCTGAAGAATAAGATGTCCGGTGGGGTATGGAAAAATCGCCAACATATTTCAGTATATCTAGAAAGCCTGTGCATGTGTAGGGCTACGTGATGATGAGGAGGAAAGTGCACATAGCTAGAAAAGACAAGAGCCTAAATTCTAACTTTGAGCTGTCCTTGAGGCTCTGCACAAGTAGGACTTTAAAAATAAGGTGGAGTTTTAAACTGTCTGCCTGAGCCCTAAGAATATTAAACCAATAGCTACATTCTGCAGAAAAAAAAAATTAGAAGACTCAAGTGTTATTAAAATCAGAGATGAAATAGGAGATATTCCTATCACCTTTACATAATTAAAAAGATTATCAGGGTATCCCTTATATGAACAGTTCTATGCTAACAAATAACCTACATAAAATGAAGGAGAAGAAACAGAATATCTGAAAAGAATTGTAACAAGGAAAATGATTGAAGTAATAATGAAAAAATGTCCTTCCTGCTTCACTATTGAATTCAATCTAATGTATAAAGGACAATTAGTACTACTTTTTCAAAAATGCCTCCAAAAATTGAAGAGAAGAAAATAATTCTCAACTTATTTCATGAGGCAGGATATAGCTAGACACTGCAAACAAAGATATGAGAAACCAAATGAACAATAATTCCAGAAAAGAAATAAAAAGGGTCGGGTGTGGTGGAGCAAGCCTGTAATCCCAGCGGCTCGGGAGGAGGAGGCAGGAGGATCGCAAATTCGAGACCAGAGGCAGTCTGCTTAATTTAGCGAGACTCTGTCTCAAAAAGTAAATAAAAAAGAAAGGGCTGAGGGTGCAGGTCAGTGGTGCAGCACTCGCAGAGCATGCAAGCACGAGGCCCTGGGTTCAACCCCCAGTACCACAAAAAAGTAAAATAAAATAAAAAATACAATATAAAAAGGTACTAATACTCCCTTCTACTATAGACTGAAACATTCTCAACTAAATACTAGCAAATCAAATTCAGCAATATATAAAAGAACTATACATAATTGTCAACTGGGATTTATCTCAGGATTACAAAATTTGTTTTACAATACACCACATTATTTAAATAAGGAGAAAAACCCACGATAATCTCTAGAGATGCAGGAAGAGCATTTAACAAATTCCAACATTCTTTTAAGTTTAAAACATTCAACAAAGTTGACATACAGAACTCTCTCAACCTGATAAAAGGACATATATAAAAAACCCACAGCTAGAATCATACTTAGTAGTGACAAAGTTTCTTTTGCCTTAGAATATACCATTCAACATCATATGTGAAATTCCAGCCCAGACAATTAAAAGACATCAAAGAAAAAGAAATAAAACTCATCCAGACTAGAAAGGAAGGAGCAAAATGGTATTTGCAGATGGTATAGTTATGATATTTGCAGATAAAATGGTCTTACATATAGAAATCTTAAACAAGTATATTTTTAAAAGCCTATTACAGCTAATGAGTTAATAAAGTTGAAAGATATGATGTCAATATAAAATGATTAATTTTATTACTAAACACTATCAATGACTGACCTGAAAATAAAATCAAATAAATGATTTTATTTCTAATACTACTTCAAAAAATAGAAATAAAAATAAATTTAACATAAGAAGTATGGCTATTAAATAAGACCTGAAGAGATAGGAAGGTGTCATTTTTATGTATTAGAGAATTTAATATTGTTTAAATGACAATAGTACCCAAGTTGAGCTATAGTGTCAATAGAGTCACTATCAAAATTCCAATTGCTTTCTTTCTTTCAGAAATTGATAAACTAGTCCTGAAAACCTATTCAGAAATGCATGCAAATATTTAAGACACACTTGATAAGGAAAAGCAAAATTGGAGGACTCCCAATTCCTTATTTCAAAAATTGCTATGGAGATATAGTAATCAAATTATGTGATGCTGGTATAAAGACAGAACTCTGAATCAGTGAAGTAGAATTAAGTATCCAAAAATAAGATATTGGGGTCATAGTTGACTAATTTTCAACAAAGAGAGCCAAGAGAAATATAGGAGGTAGAGTTCTGTGGACAAATAATACCAGAATAATGCGTTGTCTGTAGGCAAAATAATGGCATTGGAGCTCTACCATATTATATAAAATTAAAGCACAACATATTAAATATAGAGATGTAATAACTGAAACTATAAAATTCCTAGGTGAAAAAATAGTCTTAAACCTCTATGATGTTGGATTGGGTCACATTTCCTTAGATATATCAAAAGCAAGGAAAAACAAGAAAATATGATCCAACTATACCAGTCCTAGTTATATAACTGAAGAAATATAAGTCAGCATAGCACAGAGATACAAGCACATCCATGTTTACTGAGGCAAATTCACAATAGCAAAGGTATGGAATTAGCTAATATGTCCATCAAACTATAACTGGATAAAGAAATATATATATGTAATATATATGTAATATATATGTAATATATAATATATATTATATATTATACATATATACTATGTAATTACATATGTAATATGTAATATAATATGTAATTATATGTAATATAATATGTAATATACATATATATGTGATACACACACACACACACACACACACACACACAAACACATACGTACACACACACATGGGATCCGACTTCATGGCACCTAACAGTATCTCCTGGGGTTTAGCTCCTTTGTTAGAGTGCTGCTCTGTACTTTCTGAGGCCTTGGGTTCCATCCAGTACCACATAAAACAGAAAAGAGAACTGGCAACCCACTTTCAAAGCAATCCTCAATCAATCTGCCATTGAAAACCCTATGAACAGGAGAGAAGCACTGATATAATCCAAGGCAGGGCACAGTGTCAGGGAATGTTTCATTCTGTTGTATATAGGGTCCCTATGAATCAGAGCTGATTTGAGGCAAGTAACAACATTATATGGGTGAATGTGTGTGTGTGTGTGTGTGTGTGTATAAAATGAAATTTTACTCAGCCACAAAGAAGAATAAAATCATTTCACTTTCACGGAAATAGACATAACTGGAGATCATCAAGTATGCAAATAAGCCAAACTCAAAAAGACAATATTACATGGTGCAAATACACACACACACACACACACACACACACACACACACACCCCGAGGGTGCAAAAAACCTACACACATTTTAAGAGATGTCACCTATATATTACTTCTCAAAGTTGAATCACATTGCGTTGGCAATCTCTAGTATGATGTTCATTCACAAAATGGAATTAACCAAATGAATGCTTGTGACAGGTGCAACAGTCAAACCTGGCGGAAACACACTTGGCATTTGAGGAGTACAGGATCATCTTGAAGTGGTATTCAAAGTTCAAGAACATTCTGGAAGTATGATGGCAATGGAGGGGTGAGTATGCGACAGCACTTCTAACACGTGTAACAGTTGCACACACACAGGGTAAGTTTGAGATGGATAGTACTGTGTATGATGTGCACAAGGGAAGATCCAGGAGCCCTCAAGCAGCAACAAGTGCTGCTTCTTCTATGGTGGTAACCACTTTGAGCACTGCTTGTAATATGACTTGTGTTCTTACGGCTTACATTCATATTTTGTTATCAGTATATATTGAATATTAGAATTTTAGTACAATTTTTCCCTCTCTTAAAATGTGTATACAGTTTTGGCATACTCTCAGTATATGGGTGTCTGCGGCTGTAGCCCTGTGCCATCCGATCCCATCAGATCTTGGAAGCTAAGCAGGGTCGGGCCTGGTTAGTACCTGGATGGGGGACCACCTGGGAACACCAGGTGCTGTAGGCTTGGGAGGAGGACCTGGCAACCCACTCCTAAAAATCAATCTGCCATTGAAAAACCCTATGAACAGCAGAGAAGCACTGACAATAGTGTTTCCCCTGTTGTACACAGGGTTGCTATGAGTCCAACACCAACTCGATGGCACCTAATAACAACAACAACAATACATGGGTGCCTGGGGTTTAGCTCAGCTGCTCCACAAAAGTGGAAGAAGGACCCAGCAACCCACTGTCAACACAATCAGCCATTGAAAACACTATGAGGGTCCCTATTAGTGGTATCTGAATTGGCGGCACCTAACAACAACAACAACATCAACAACAACAACAACTGCACATATGACATGAAAATAGAAGAGACTATTTAGGACAAAGAAGGGGATAGGATGATAGAGAGGATAATGAGGGAGTGAATAAAAACAATGTGTAATGATACACAAATATGAAAATGTTATAATGAAATCCACCATTTTGTACACTAACTAAAAATCTAAAAATTAAAAAAAGAGAACACATAATTTGGATATAACAAATAAAACAAATAAGCACATGCTTCAGAGGATAGCATTTTGAAATGGAGAATATAATGTGTTGATCAAGTTCAGAATAGATTGACTTCAAAGTGTTTCAAGCTGGAAAAAATTGAGACAATGGCAGCAACAAAATGGTTTCTCTGATCTTCTTCCCAGCCTTCCCCCATGGATCAGTTCAAAAAACCTGTTGTTGTTGTTGTTGTTAGGTGCCATTGTGTCCTGTCTGACCTTATGTACAACAGAACAAATTACTCCTGGATCCTCTGCCAGCCACATGATCCTATTTTTAAATCCATTTTTACAGATGCTGTGTCAATCCATCTGGTGGAGGGTTTCCTTTTTTCATTGACCTGCCACTCTCCCAAACATGATGTCCTTCTCCAGGGATTGGTCCCTCCTGACTACATGTCCAAAATATGTAAGACGCAGTCTAGCCACCCTTGCTTCCAGTGAGCACTCTGATTGTACTTCTTCTAGGACAGATCTGTTAGTTCTTTTGGCAGTCCATAGTATACTCAATAGACGTTTCCAGCACCATTAATTCAAAAGCATCAATTCTTCTCCCATCTCCCTTATTCAGTGTCTAGCATTCACAACCATATGATGCAATTGAAAATAGATGTCATGAGTCAGGTGCACCTTAGTCTTCAATGTGACATCTTTACTTTTCAACACTTAAAAGAGGTCTTTTGCAACAGCTTTTCCCAGGGTGATGTGTCTTTTGATTTCTTGACTGCTGCTTCCATGGGTCTTGATTATATAACCAAGCAAAGCAAAATCTTAGATAACCTCAATTTTTCCCCACCTACCATGAAGTTGCTTAATGACCTAGCTGAGAGGACTTTTGTTTTGCTGATGTTGAGATACAATCCATCCTGAAGGCTGTGTTCTTAGATATTCAACAGTAAATGTTTCAAGTCCTCTTCCCTTTCAGCAAGCAGAGTTGTATGATCTGCATAAGATAGGTTGTTAATGAATCTTCCCCCAATTATGATGTTGCATTCTTCTTCATAAAATCCAGCTTCTCAAGTTATTTTCTCAACATAGAGATTGAAGAGGCATAGTGCAATGATACAACCCTGATACATACACACCTTTCTCAACTTTAAACCAAGCAGTGTTCCCTAGTATTGTTCAAATGACTGCTTCCTGGCCCATGCACAGATTCCTCATGAGTACAATTAAGTGCTCTGGTGATCCTATTCTTTGCATATTATCTATAATTTTTTTAGGATGTCAAGCTGGATCCTACTCATGGCCACCCTCCTAGGGTTTTCAATGACTGATTGTTTCTGGATTGCTTCAGGAGTAGATTGCCAAGTCCTTCTCCTATTTTTGTGGTTCTGAGAGTCAAACCTAGATACTCAGAGGGTGTGGAACAGCACTCTATCAACTGAGCTAAACTCCATCCTTCAAAAAACCTAGGAAGAACTTTGTAACCTCCTCGGAAGAACAACAGAAGATCTTCATGAGAGAGGTGCCCTCATTATACCTGAAGTAAAGGAACAACCTTCCATCTGAAGACAAATAAACACAAAAGAGAATCTGAGCGAAGACACCTTGCTAAACCTCACTCAGTTTATTTCCATTGGATCATACCATTTCTGTCCCATCATAGTTCTCCATGACAACCCAGTCATCATAAAATTTAATGTTAAAAACAAATAACAAAGGATCAAAAACAGGTTTAACACTTTGTCATCTCAAAGTTACAAACTTATTAAGTCAATTTTTATGTTTTTCTCTTGTCAATCTGACTCTCATTATAAAGGCTTCAGCCATGAACCTATGATGGTTATAGCAACAGATATTTTTCCTCCTCTACATCACAGAATGGGAACAAATGTTTGCAAATTATATGAAGAACACATAAAGAATCTTATAGATCAACAATGAAAAGACAACTGACCAAATTAAAATTGGACAAAGAATCTAAATAGACATATCTCTAAAAATGACATATAAATAACCAATAATCACATGAAAGGATATTCAACATCAATACCAATTTGGGACATATTGAGTTGTGAGAATCATTTATAAATTCTGGATACATTATAATTACATATGAAAATTACATTTTAAATTACAAATATTAGGTAATGTTAACTACATGGCACAAAATTGCAGTAGTTCTTAAATTTAATTTTGCATATGAATTGCCTAGGGGGAAAGTCTGAAAAATACATTTCTGCAAATTTTAGTTATAGACATCACAATATAAGGAAGGGTAATAAGGAAAGAAAGGAAATAAGATGTAAAATTGTTTTATTTCCAATAAGTTAGTTTTTTCACATTTAGTATGTATTAGAATAAAGGACATTTTGTCTAGTATCGTTCATAAAACATATTAGGGTGTATTTTATTGTTTGGTGTGTTATTGTCATTTTTTGAGAGAGGATCTTGCTGTGTAGCTCAGGCTTCCCTGGCCCTTGCTTTGTAGACCAAGGTGGCCTTGAAACACATTGCTCCTCCCATCTCAGCCTCTCCAGTGCTAAAATTCCAAGTGTGAGCCACCCTGCCCAGCAAGGATGTATTTTTAAATTTCATTGAAGGACCCCAGATTCTTTAAATCTTTAAATTAACATGATGATATCATTCTCTCATTTATGTTTCAAGCATATATTGAACACTAAAATCTAAGATTCTGTGTTTGATTCTGACTCTGTCAGCAAATAAGACATTTAATGAAAATTAAGTCTTTAAATTATTTAAACGTATCTAGTAGTTCATAAGGTAAAATATTTTTATTAGCGTTTTGGTCTTATATAGGCAAACTATGTAAAAAGTTTAATCAAACAGGTTTACAGAAGGTTTCTATGTTCTATTATATTGTTCTAAAATATTTTTTAAAAGACTACATAAGTTGAAGTAATCCAATTGGAAAACATGAATTCATCACACTAGATTCTATTAATATGATCACAAACTATTTTACAGAAGCATACACATCTTTAAAGCTAAGTATGAGATCATGCCATGCATGTGGTTAATTGTTACATATTAGCAGAAAGAGGAGTGGTATTGCAAAAAGAGGATGACAGGGAGGGAAAATTTTCACTCCATTTTCTATGTATTTTTCTGTTGTTTGAATATTTGCAACAAGGATGACTGACTGACTAATTGATTTAAAAGTATGCCTTTCCCTTTTCTGTAGGTACAAATCATGGGGAGTTGGGAGTGTCAGGAGCATAAGTAGAGCAGTGTTCCATGTTTGTCTCGGTGAGCTGAAAGATTGCCAGGTGGGAAGGGGAGCTTAATGAAGCAACCTAGGCATATTTTCTTGATACAAAGGATTAATAGTGAGCCAGAACAACATGGGTATGTATACATCAGAGATGACTTTTATTCTATCATTATTCCTAAATAAGTGCATGAGATAAGAAGAAAATTAAAATTGAATCCAATCATGTTTTTCTATATGAATCACCAGGAAGATCATTACTTTAATTTAAAAATGTAGATGGAAGACACCAAAAAATACTTAGAAATTTTGGTTTTGAATGTGTAGTAGGTATATGTAACAGCTTGGAGGGACAGAGAGAAGTGTAGGAAATTTGGATTTTTTTGATTGGCTTATGATTTCAAGAGAAATAAGGGAAGAGAGAAAGAGAGTGAAAAGGAGAGAGAACAGTTAACCTTTAAGAAAATTAGTGCCTACTTATCTCTTGTGAATCTGAGATTTTAGTAGTAAATTCAGAAGCTTAGATATAAAGAATTCACATGTAAATAGGAATGTAGTTTCTATGACAGCTCCTTCTTTTATGCTCTACTTGCATTTAGATGTTTCTTTTTCATCTTGTGTTGTAATGGCAAATGAAAGAAATACAGTACACATTAATTTACACACAGATACTCACATGCACCTATAGCTGTGTGTAGAAGTAGTTTGTAATAAAATTGACAATTCTACAGCCATGAACAGCTTTCTCTTTCCAACTAAATTTGTATGCATAGAGTTGATATTTTGGATGTTATTTTTGTGGTGAGACAGTCTTTTGGGACTTCAGCTACTGGGGATAAAAGGAGTGTGATGTTCATAGAATTCAAAATGCTGTTTGAAGAGGCAAGCAAAAGTGGATCGCTCTTATTACCTTCAGAAAAATTGTGGAAAATAGCAATCTTGTGTCAATTATATTAAATGTACTTATTTATATATTTTCAGCACAGGGCTTTGAAATTTTAACAAGATTGATATGTAAATGATAAGTTATCATGATATGATTTTAATAGCCTCAACACACCAAAAAAAGATAATTACCATCTTACACTTTCAACTATCCTTGGGAAATTTAAAATATGCAGTTGGGCTCAGGCATTTGGTAGTTGTCTAATATAGAACATATTTAAATATGAGTCTTTTCTAAATACAAATCACTGACACTTAAGCACGTAATGATTCACAAATAAATATTCTGGTCTGTTATTCATATGTGTATCATCATCTATCTCCAGTCATAAAAATCTAGTAATTGATTCAAATTCATATATCAAATAACAACAATGAATTATGCTAAACTTAATAACAAATATGAGGATCATATATTACCTTGGAGTTAAGAAGAATGTTGTTGTTGTTGTTGTTGTTGTTGTTGTTGTTGTTAGGTGCTGTAGAGTCAGTATCTGACTCATAGCGGCCCTATGTGCAATAGGCGAAACACTACTGTCAATGGTTCTCTGCTACTCATAGGGTTTTCAGTGGCTGATTGCTTCTGATGAGTGGGTTGCTCTGTCCTTCACCCAAGCCTACAGCACATGGTGATCCTAGGTGGTCTCCCACCCAAGTACTAACCAGGCCCCACTCTGCTTAGCTTCCGATATCTGAGAGGATCGGACAGCACAGTGGTACAGCAGCAGGCAAGAAGAATGTATATATACTTAATTTCAAAAAAAAATTGCTACTCTCTTAGAAATATATCCAGAATAATAGTCATCACATGCAGGCTTCTACAGTAGCTACACATCACTGTGTAAGTCATGTTCACCTTAGCAATAGTTAACATAAATATAGCCAATATCTGTCAGGCAAAATAAACAAGATATTAGGAAAATATTATGTATGATGTAAATGTGAAACATTTCCTGAGGCTTTATACATACAGTTCTGTTCGTTGCCTTAGTTAAAGGCTACGCTTATTCAACAATTGTTTGCATTTGCATTCTAGATAATGATTTATATACCAGAGGGCAGGTAAGGTAAACTACTCTACACAAATTTGGTTTTCATAGAGTCACACAATTAATAAGGAAAACAGACAAATGTTTTAGATTTGGTGCATGTGTTCACATGCAATATTTAGGCTAGAGGGATCATTTGATCTTCCAACACATGATAAGTAACTAGTCATGTAAAGATGGAATTCAGGGAAGCAATACCCAAGGAGGAAATAACTTGCATAAATATGTTGAGACTGGAATAAGCTTAGCACAGTTGATGGAAAGAATGAAGAAGAATGAAGGGCAGTCAGTGTTCAAAGAGCAAATGTGGAAAAAAAAAAGATTAGACAGGAAACATAGGTAGATCTTAGCTTATTTTTAGAGATCGAAATTATTAATCTTGTTGTAAACTTAAATTAATTATAGAGTGCAGTACTGTGATTATTATATGAATACAGTTAAAAATCTCAGTAAGATTTTTAATAAAAATTTTGTTAATGCCACAAAAAAGCTTCTAAATCTTCTTGCAGCTAGTCATTTTTTGAAATTCAGGCAGTTATATGAAGTAAGGAATTAACGTTCAGATATTGAAGTATAATCCAAATACAGAGTAACTCAAAAGCAATTTTCAATGTTGGTAGACAATTTTCTAAATTATTTCTTCACTCTATTATAGACAATAATTGGTTAATTTGCATCAACTCTATCATGAACCTTTTTCTAAAAACCTGCCCAAAGCCTACCTCTCATGATTCAGAATTTCCTTATGCTTGTTATGATTTGAAATGTTTGGTTAAATTATTTATTCTAGATTTTCTATGACTGGAGGAAATATATATTGACAATATATTTTCCCTTACCTCACTTTTCTCTGTCTCATCACATTCTAAAACATGTTCCAGTCTCAGAATGGAAAAGCCCAAGTTAGAATTTTATTTTAACATTTTATGCTTCAAAAAAGTAAAGGAAATTGTGGAGTCAACTGATGAAGCTCATAGTACAGATAACGGCATGGGCTAAGTATTGTCCTGATTATGTGAGAGAACCATCTGAACCAATCAATGAAGCAAAGCAAAACCTCAGCAGCTAAAGCATTCTGAAACAGCTTCAAAGCAAATCAATCTTCCTTTTCTCACACACTCTGCCTCTCCTCCCATTGCACACACTTCCCAATTTACTGGCAAGATGATATTTGGGTCAATTTCATACTTTTAACATCACAAAGAGCTGTTGCCCTTGCACACATGAGTGTTAGCTCTACAAACAAACCACTGGTTAAACGTGTCCCCTCAGTGTTGCCCTCTGTCACGCTAACCTTAAATATATGAGTTACCCAAGATTTCCATTATGTAACAAAAGAGTATATTGGACATTATGACTTATGACATTTTATGCTGTTCATTCAGGCATTGGCTCCTAAAGGGAAGAGAGAAATAAGTTTATACATACATTGATATGAACTTTAAGTTTTTAATTCCCAAATTATTAAAACTCTTTATAGTGTATAGCAAAAATATATACAAATGAAAATTTAAATAAGTCAATGTATGTAACTTTGCAGAATAGGTCAGTTACAACTGCTGTAGTTGAATCTGAAATATCCTCCAAAGGCCCCTGTGTTGAAGCTTGGGCTCCAGACAGGTGCTATTGTGAGATGGAGAAATCTTTAACAGGCAGGGTCTCCTGAGAGTAACTTGGGTCATTGGGTCCATGCCTTTGAGGGAGATTTAAGGACCTTAGTCTCTCCTCTTCATCTCTGTTTTCATCCTATCCTTGAGGTGAATAGGCTCTCTCTGCTATGCACTCCTACCATAATTTACTGCCTTACCGTGGCTGAAAAACAATGGAGACAAATGACTCTGGACTAGAATCTCCAAAACTCTGAGCCAAAATATTCTTTTTGTCTTTAAAAGTTGCTTTTCTCAGATATTTGTGTTAGTAAGAGAAAATTTACTAACCCAACAATTTAAGTAGAATAGTTATGAAAAGTAACAGCTTTTTTTTTTGTTGTTGTTAAATGCCTTCCACTTGAGTCTGACTCATAGTGACCTTATGTACAACAGAATGAAACACTACCCAATGCTATGCCATGCACATGATCATTTTGTGTTTGAGCTCGTTGTTGTAGTCACTATTTTTCTCCTCATTTTGAGTCATGCCATATCACCAAAAAGAAGTCTCAGGGGCTTTACTCCATTAGTGTCAATAAGGTTGACTCTACTTTGAGGAGACAATTCTTCTGTTTCTTGAATGCCCTCCAGCCTGGGCGGATCCCAATGTCCTTGTGAAGCTCTCCTCTCTTTGTTTCAGGGATTGTACTTCTAAATTCCTTTATTGTCAAAGCCCATACCTCATCATCCAAGCTCCTTAATCTCACCTTGTTCCCCACCAAACTCCCTCTCCTTCCTCCTGCTCTTCACCCACTTATGAGATTTTCTTTAATCCATTGGGTTCTAATACTCTTTGACAATTGCTCCTTGGCTATGTTCCATTTTGCTATAAATTCCTTTCTTCAAAGTTGACTATAATCATTAACTCTCACTTTTAAACTTGCATGTAAAAAAAGCTTCCATCTACAAGAACTAAAATATCATCTCTGCTTCAATTTACTTCTTCAAATATTATCAGAGTCCATCATCCATATCAAGCAAAATGTAAGAAATTTGGTACTTTGATTCCATCTCTACAGGAATTTTTTTAGTCTACTAAACCACAATAGTTACAAATCATCTCTTCCCTGTCACAAACAATATTTAACATTTACTACTATATTTCACAATGTTGCCTATAATTTCCAGTGAGGGTTGCTATGAGTTAGACCCAACTCAATGGCACTTACCATCAACAACAGCAACAACAACACCACAATCTTAATCCAATCATTTATCATCCCATTTCAAATTATTATTCTGACCTAAAATGCACATATTCTGATGAATTTCCTCCTCACTAATCTGGACTACCAATTACTGATCTTCCAAACATATATATCATGCTTTTCACTATGACCTGGTAGTGCTTATAAGCACCATCCAGTACCAAGACATACCAACTTCAAGGTCAGAATTTGCTTTGTTCATCAGAACTGAGTATCATAAGCAAGGTAAAATAGTTATCAGTCTCTTACTAACACTCACTAACTTACAATTTTCTCTTACACAAATATCTGAGAAAAGCAAGATCTCTCAACACGAGTCTATCTTCAAACTTGTGGTTGATAGAAGATTCGACTTCTCAATGTATAAGCAGTGTTTGTATTCAAATGTTCAAGGGTGGTATGTAGCACATAGAAGATGAAAAGTTACTTTTACGGCAATAACACATCCTTCGCACTCCTCTGTCCCTCTCACATGCATGAGTGCAAATACACACAATTTTTCCCTATAAATCTTCCCATTATTTCTGATGAAAATTATTAACTTCAAAAGTTAAATTTCAATTATGCCTTTTTTATGTACATATTTGTGACTTAAAAATGATTAAACCGCTTTTTATTCATAATAATATGATTAATAATATTTGGATAAGAGAGTTAGAAGCAGAAGGATAAAGTCAAAGAAAGATAAAATTATTTATTGAATATTTTAAAGAATGTCAGTTGCAGAATATAAATGAGAATGCAGAGGAATTATAAATGTGTTACAATGAATATTATGTACGTAGAATGTTATTGTTGTTATTGTTAGGTGCCATCGAGTCAGTATCCGACTCATAGCGACCCTCATAGGGTCTTCAATGGCAGACTGTTTCGGATTTGTCTTGGGAGTGGATTGCCAGGTCCTGCTCCCATTTTTGCAGTGCTGGGAATTGAACTCAGGACCTCAGAGACTGCAGCGCAGCACTCTACCAACTGAGCTAAATCCCAACCCTGTACGTAGAATAGGCTAATATTATAACAATCTCTCAACTCAAGATGCCCAGACTTAGATTTCAGGATTAATTGGTACTGACAAGATATTTGAATTATATTAATAATAATAATATATATGTTTCAAGTAGCCCTCTGGAACTGCCAACTATAGAGAAGGTGAGGTCAGACAATAGAATGAGGAAGAATTCCAGGTTCTTCATCCTATATTAAAATCATGGTAATTTTTGCCTTTCATTTTGAGTTCCTTGTAAAAACATTCAACTGAAGAATGACAAATTTCATTTCTTTGTAAAGAAAAATGGTGATCAATAATTTTAATGATTGGTAACTTGTACATGTGGTTTCTGAAGAATGTTGTGAGTTGAACAATAAGTTTCTAAGGTTAAATTTGAACTCTGGTTCTTGGGGATTTATGTTGTTGCATTCCTTAGAACTACAATTAATTTAGCCATAAATTTTTTAAGACGTTGTGTAGTGAGCTCATGTTTTGCTGTGATGGAGAAATAGACTGAAGCAAATTTATGGGAGGAATGATTTATTGGCAGCTCATAGGTGGAGAATCACATTCTACAGAGGTGGGGAGGCATGGTGGCAGTGCAGGCAATGACAGCTTCTGGCAAAGAATCTCAAGTCATGATAGGTCAGAAGCAGGGAGCTACGGGAATCAGCTGTTTTAGTAAAACCTCCAAAGGCCTGCCACCAGGGGCCTACTCCATAAAGTTAGTACCTGCCTCCAAAAGTTCTATAACTTCCCAGGACAGCACCAACAGCTAGAGCCTAAATGTTAAAATACATGACCTTTAGGAGAAATTTAAATGCAAAACATGACACTCAGCCCCTGGTCCCAAAAGGTCCAAGGCAATCTCACATTGCAAAATGAATTTAGTCCAACTTCAAGAGTCCCCAAAGATTAAGTCTCAATCATGTTTAAAAGTCCAAGTCCAAAATCTCCACTGAGATTCAAGAAAAACTTATCAGTGAGCCCTTAGGAAAAAAAATACAAAAAACAAAAACCACGTTACCTACTTCCAACATGCAATGATATAGAGTAAATATTCCCATTCCAAAATGTTAGAATGGGACATAGAAAGGAAAATTGGTCTAAAGCAAGACTGATAATCTGCTTGACAAACAAATCCTTTGGCTCCACGTCTGGCATCTGGCACACATGACATCATCTGGCATCATCTAGCCTCAAACAGGGTTTGGTGGCTCTGCCTCCATAGCTCTGCCATTTGTAGCACACATGACCCTCTTCAGATGGCTGCATTTGTTGCTGGCAGATTCACTTAGCAGATGTTCATTTCACAATGCTAGCATCTCCAACATCCTGGGGGCTCCATTGCTGCTTAGGCTCAAATAGCAAAGCTTTAGGCACAAGCACTTAGGAGGCTCTCTGCAGAGGACCTGACCCTGGTACACACTGGACTGGAAGGATATTTTTTGGAACCTTGGCAGCTTCCACAACCACATAACTCTTGCTTTTTTCATGCCTAAAAAGCTGGTATCACATGGACATTGCCAGGTGTTGCTGCTAGCTCAAGCAGTAGCTGGGCCCTTTGAACCACAGCTGGAGCAGTAACCTCTCTATGACCAGGCCAGAAAACACTACTGTGGGTGGTCTCTTTGAAGCAGGGCACCCTGGAGGCACTCACTTTTCAGCTATTCTCTTTTCAAAGGAAAGTCTTTCAAATGAGTCATCAACTTAGTACCCTGGAGTCTTAGATGGGGATTCTGACCAACTCCTTCTTTACTTCAAGTGTATTTATCCTATTTTCCCCTTTGAGGGCCCTTATCTCTTCAACAGCAACCACTTCCTTGCCCACCAGCAAGGCTCTTTTTCTCTCTTTAAATTGCACATTGTTCAAATACTTCTGATTTTCACCATAAATCTTGTTAAAGACAGCAAACAACTAGTATACAGCCTCAGGATTATGCTTCCCTTATGTTATTTCCTCTGCCAATTTAATTAGTCCATCATGTTTTTTGTGGTACTTAGGAAGTTGAACCTAGGGTCTCACACATACTTGGCAAATGCTCAACCACTGCAATGCACCCTCTGCCCATTTTTTACTTTTTATTTTGAGTCAGGATTTCACTAAAGTATGCAGGCTGCCTCTGGCCTTGAATTTGCAATTTTACTGGCTCCACTTCCAGAGTTGCTGGGATTACCAGTGTGTACCTCCATAACCTGTCCTAGTCCTTTACTTTTAAATTCACCCTCACCCAAATCTTTAGGACAAGAGCAGACCACCTACAAACTCTCCTAGGATGTGACACGAATAGCCTATACTCCAATGCCCAAGAGAGTCCTCATTTTTCTTTGTGAACCTTTAATTTATTGTCCTCATTACTATCAGCATCTGGTCTTCCAAACTCTCATTAGAACTGCCCCTCAAGCTCTCCTTACCTGTACAAGACCTTCTCTCACCTGTATCTCCACACCGTTCCCACAAAGTTCAAATGACTTAAGGTCCACATAGTCAGATGTCTGTACAGCAATGACCCCATTTTCCCATACCAATTTTTTGTGTTACTCTTCCCATGTGGTGTTGTGACAGAGAAACTGACTGAAGCAAACTTATGGGAGGAATGATTTGTTGGGGGCTCACAGTCAAAAGATCACAGATCATAGAGGTAGAGGGGCATGTTCTTAACACAGGGCAACAGACTCTGGCAGAGAACCACAAGTCATGGCAGATCAGGAACAGAGAGCTACTAGAAATAGGGGTCCCTGTAAAACCTCCAGGGGCCACTCCCAGAGACCCACTTCCCCAATGCTAGAACCCACCTCCAAATTTTCTTAACCTTCTGGGACAGTGTTACTATCTGAGGACCAAATAGTGAAACACACGACCTTTCGGGGACATTTTAGATTCAAACCATGATAGACTTAATGAAATGACAAAAGGTACTTGAGGCAAGCACTTCATTTTGCCCCCAAATCCCCGATGCACATCTGGTTCTGATGCTTCATTCAAGAATCAGTGAACATTGATAAATGGCCTTAGGTAAAGGGTACAAAATGAACTATTTGTATCATGAGAATGCCTTTGGAAAAACATTGTGCTTATTTGCTTAAGGACAACAGTCAAACTGTACAACTTACCATATTATTTGATTCATATGCATCCTAAATCCAAATAGGAACATCAGGCAAGGATAGTGATCAATGTTCCCAGCCCATGCTTCTACACGTTATCCACCTTCAGTGATGAATACTTGGGGAATCTTAATGTGTTCAGGATCCTGTCCTTATACATCAGCCACCTCTGTACCTGACCATGGAACTCTACATTCAGTCTTATATTTGAGTCAGTAGTTACAAAAAAAATATTATAAAATGACTAGGGATATGTTAAGATGGCTCATTTCTCAGGGATATCTGCATTTTCATTAACAATTTAAAATTATAGCCAGGCACTGTGTGGCACATGCCTATAGTCTCAGCTACTTGGGAGGCTGAAGCAGAAGGATCAGGTTCGAAGCCAGTTTCAAGGATCAGTTTTCCAGGCCTGTATAATTTAGCAAGACCTCGTCTTAGGGTAAAAAATCAGCTCAGAAGTAGAGGACTTGCCTAGCGTGTACAAGGGCCTGAGTTCAACCTCCCAGGGCTGAATAAAGTCTTATGCTACAGGTATTAAAGGTCTTGGACTTTTCAGCACTAAATGAGGCAAATAACGTACTTCTATAAAACTAAATAAAACACCCTACCAAATGTTTCAAAGTGGGGAAAATCAAAGAATTGTGGATACTATTAAAACACAAGTCAAAGAAATTGCATGTGAAGTTCAAACACAGGGCATGGTTATACCCTTTAACAAATGCCTCTCACCTATTCCAAATGTATTATTCTTTTTTAAGTGGAAAGGCTTAGTTTATACTGCAAACTCTGCCAGAAAATACCCTAGTGTAGACCAAGAATGCTGGGATTTGGCTCAGTTGGTAGAGCGCTGCACTGCAGTCTCTGAGGACCCGAGTTCAATCCCCAGCACTGCAAAAATGGGAGAAGGACCTGGCAATCCACTCCCAAGGCAATCCCGAAACAGCCATTGAAAACCCTATGAGGGTCGCTATGAGTCGGATACCGACTCAACGGCACCTAACAACATACACAAACCAAGCCAAATATAAAATGGGGCTGGGATTTGGCTCAGTTGGTAGAGCGCCGCTCTGCAGTCTCTGAGGTCCCGAGTTCGATTCCCACCACCACGAAAATGGGAGAAGGATGTGGCAACCCACTCCCAAGGCAATCCTGAACACAATCTGCCATTGAAAACCCTATGAGGGTCACTATGAGTTGGTCACGGCACCTAACAACAACAGACCAAGAATAACATAACAATAACAAACAACATATGTTGATAAAGATTTCATAAGAGTTTATCAAATGCCTGATATGTGTCAAATGATTTTTCGGCAATACCTCATTTATTCCTCCTAAATGGTTTGTGACACAACATATTTTCATTGTTCCCCTTCTTACAGACAAGTAAATGAGGCCCAGGGAAATCAGATATCTAGTCCATGGTCTCAAACTAACATATGACAGGGAGAATTTAAATCTAGATCTGTTTGACTCCAAATTACTCAGAAAACTGCTCTAGAATCTCGTTTCTAACTTA
Organism: Pedetes capensis; assembly: GCA_007922755.1. Classification (NCBI taxonomy): domain Eukaryota; kingdom Metazoa; phylum Chordata; class Mammalia; order Rodentia; family Pedetidae; genus Pedetes; species Pedetes capensis. The sequence continues at coordinate 53,685 of VMDO01004891.1, forward strand.
ATGATTTCTCTGATCACTTTGGATTATAAAGTTTCTCAATTCTGTGTTCTGTCTCTAACCTTTACTTGCTAATCTGAATTTTAATGTCTCTCAAATCTGTATTTTGCCTTTCTACATAGATTTTTCTGCTTCTGAAGCACAACATGCATGTGTAACTGACGTGAAAATGCATTAGTGACTTTTAAACAGGTCATCTGTCTTCTCTGAGGAATGATTTTTGGCCTTTCATATTAGTATGCTAATCATACTTATAAAGATTTACATTGAATATTATTTAATGTCATGTTTTATACAATAATCATAGCTCAATGTTTATATTTATTTCAATGACCAAACTGTTTGAATGTACATAAACAGGGCTTCTATACAACAATTTTCCTGTTCTGAAGTTTTAATTTCATTCAACTACTGGTTGCCTGTATGATGCCTAAAATCTGGAAATCAATCTGATGAGAATTTTTCTTTTCTTTTTTTGTGGTACTATGGGTTGAACCCAGGGACTTGTGCTTGCTGCAAGTGCTGGACCACTGAGCTGCACCCCCAGCCCATTGTTTTACTTTTTGAGACAGGATCTCGCTAAATTACACAGACTGCCTCTAGTCTTAAACCTGTGATCCTCCTGCCTCCGGCGCCTCCCCAGCCACTGGGATTACAGCCGTGAGCCACCACGCTTGGCAGAATTTTTTTTAATTGTACGTTTCATAGTGCTTCTCTTCTTTTTATTCAAGTTGCTTTTTAAATTGGAATTTTTCTCTTTTTAGTAATTTCTTCCTCACTTGTATTATCTTTTCTTCTCCTATGTAATCTACAATAGAATCATAACCTCACCCTCCTGGCTTTCTAATTAGACTTTTTGTAGTATGTTCTGCCATGTCCCTCCACACAATTTTGTAATATTTTGGTGGAACATTCATTTCTCCACACTCATTTTGGAAATATCCATCTCCTAAGTTATGTATTCAGAGAAGGACCCAGCATCCAACTCCTAAAAATCAATCCACTATTGAGAACCCCATGAATAGCAGAGAAGCACTGATAGTAGTGTTCTGCCAGTTTGTACATAGGGTTGCTATGAGTCATATATCAATTCCATGGCACCTAACAACAACAACAACAAGTTATATATTCTTGTTTTCCAACTTTCTTTTGCTTTTGGTAGTTAATATTTATTTTTTTAAAGTTTCTCAATGCTATATTCTTCATTTTTTTGTTAAAAAAGGCATTGACTTAATGCTATCATTATTTTCCTTTTAAATATGTTTGTTAATATAGATAAGTGGGCCTGATTTTTCTGCCAAAATAGAAGAGACGCTTCGCTGTACATAGGGACTCTTTCAACAAAGAGTTCTGCTGCAGAGTTGTTTGATCACACTTCCATGACCAGACTTAGGACCCAAGAGTCAGTAAGACTTAGCAGGGTGCCAACCCAAAGAGCAAAGTCTTATATCTGGATTTGACAAAATGGTGGGTTTATTTATAGTATTATAGTATTTATAGTATTATAGTATTTATAGATTTTCTATTTGACATGACGTCAACTCCAGAGAAGTGGTTTGTGCAGGACCATCATTTGACAACACTGTTCAGTAGATCATTAGATGAACTTCACTACATCAAGGATGTTTCCAACCAGTCTGCCACTTCCAGTGGCCAGGAGTGCTCTTAGGGCTTGTACCCAACACATGGATCCAAAGTGTTTAAAGGGCTGCTAAGAGGGAGAAACACATGAATCCCAGTTTTGTTTTGTCTTGTTGTTTGTTTGTTTCTGGTCTCCAAGTTTGATCCCAACAAGTTAGTGAATATTGGGGGGGGGGTCTGTCAAATTCTGATGGTAATTCACTCACCACACTTTTTCACCAATATTTTGCTTTATTCTCTCCCTCTCTATATTATGTATGGCAAGCATTTATATTCAATCTATGGTATGCAACCTTCACAAAATTCTATAGCTTCCTTATATTTCTTTGATTGTTTTAGTCAGGGTTATGTAGAATGACATTAGATTTTTACTTTACTCATAAATCTCATGGGTTTAGAATTAAGAGGGTATCATAAAAAATCTGATAGTTCAGATAAGGCATTTGGCATAAACTTCAAAATGAAAATCTAAATAAAAAGGGAAAAGATAGTCCAATAGACATATAGAGTATGGAAAACATCGGTTCAAAGAAAAAATGTTTGGATATACTAACATATAAGGAAGTGAGTAAACAGAAGGTAGGAAAGCCTCAGAAAGACCTATAAGCAAGGAATAGGCTATATGGCTGGAGTAGTGAATAGAGGGTCTGCAGCCATAGCACCCTAGCATCCAATTCCATGTGATCTCGGAAGCTGAGCAGGGTCGGCCTGGTTAGTCCCTGTATGGGAGACCACCTAGGACTACCAGGTGGTGCAGGCTAGGGAGGACCTGGCAGTTCACTCCTGAATCAATCTGACATTGAAAATCCTAAGAATATAAGAGAAGAACTGACAATAGTGCAAGGCATGGCACAGTGTTGGAAAGCGTTTCATTCTAAATTTTGGGGGCATGGCTGTAGGTCAGTTGGTAGAGTGCTGCTCTGCCCTCTCTGAGGACCCAGGTTTGATCGCCAGTGCCACAAAAATGGGAGAAGGATGTGGCAATCAACTCCTGAAACAATCAGCCATTGAAAACCTTATGAGGGTGGCTATGAGTCAGACACAACTTGTCAGCACCTAACAACAACAATGAATAGAGAGAGAATTTAAGACTCAGGAGTTGTGAGGACTACAGACTGGAGAGATCAATGTAAATTTGGTTTAAATTGAGGATCAAGTTACCACTAAGTCACAGGATACAGGTCACAGCAAATCAATTTTCCAGACCAGAACTAAAAATGACTTCTTATGGAATACTGAACCAAAGTACCTTGATTCTTTACAAGCCGGGTCACAATGACACTGATCATTTAGCTAAAGAAGACAACTTAGCTCAGAGAGAGGAGCATTACAGAGGCAGATACTGGTATTTTGCCATAATGTTCCTGAAGTCCACATGATAAGAACCACAACAATTTATTGAAGAATAGTGTGTTAAGAAGAAATTGAACTTTTTTCCTTGTTTATTCAATAATTCATCTCTCATTTTCCAAATGCTATGATGATTCACCTGTGTGATTTGTTTCCTTTAAAAGAGTGACTTCACCATTGCCCAAAGCTTGGCTATTTGCTTTTGGCATTTATATTATATAAATTGAACTTTATCTTAAGTTATAGTAAGAAAATATTCTGTATCACATAAGTGGATTTAAGTTGGTTATCCAATATTGAATATGCATAAAGGTTTTTAAAATGTTGCATCAATATAAAAATTTTAATAATACTTTATAAATCAGGATGTCTTCTTTATAGTTTATTGATCATGTCCTTTTTGTGTATCATTTGAATGAGTAATTCCATATTAGCAATTAAAGATGGGTTCAAAAATAATTAGAGTTGTGCCTTTTAGCCTCATAAAGGCAGCAAAATATTTGGAGACAAAATATATGTGTGAAGAACTAATGCAGATTGATCTAAGAAGATTGTGAGTACAAGCTGAATATTCTTTATCCAGAAAGAAACAGAAATGATTCAGATTTCAGGGTTTTGTCGATTTTGGAATATTTGCATAGACTCACCAGTTGAGTGGGCTGGAGTTTAGCTCAGTTGGTAGAATACTGCTGTTCAATCTCTGAGGGTTGCGTTCAATACTTAGCACCACAAAAATGGGAGAAGGACCTGGCATCTGATACCCTAGACACTCTAGAAACAATCAGCCATTGAAAATTCTATGAGTAACAAAGGAGCACTGACGTAATGTCATACATGGCACAGTGTCAGGGAGTGTTTCATTCTGTTGTACATACTGTCACTATGAGTCAGACCAGACTCAATGGCCCCTAACACAACAACCAGTTGAGTATCTCTAATCATAACATTCAGAATGTGGAATGCTCTAAAATCTGAAATTTAGAGCATCATATAAATTTATAAACTAAGGATGCTCAACCTGCCTAAATATATAAAATTACTTGTACATAAATGGCCAGAAGTAAAAAATAAAATAGAAAACTATCAATAACATCACTCATGGAAACATTGAAAGCCTAAAAACTTTTGTGAAAATCAAAAATTTAGCAATAATTTTACTTAAGAGGAAATTTTGTCAGTTGGAAACATAAATTTTCAGCTGGGTGAATACATGTTCAGAGCAATATAATAATTAGCAAAAGGAAAAGTTTATTGATGCTCACTAATCTCAAGCACAGGACAAAAAGAATTGTTTTATGTGTTCCAAATTAATTTTATCTTTTCTGTCCTTCAGAAAGAAATGTTATGATCCAATCAAATATTTTTATTATCTCATAACATTTTAATCCTCAGAAAACAGATTTTGACATATTCATGTATAATCAGACATATATATGGAAGTAAAGTGAGTATTTCATAAATCACACATCATAGCAAGCTGGACCAGCCTTTAAGTTATTATCTTTGTCAACATATACTAAATGAAGTAAAATCATATTTAACTAATTTTCTTCCATTTAAATTTACTTAATTTTTTACCATTCTTCTCTTAAAAAATAACTAGACCTAAGTCATCCCTCTGTGTCTTATGGACTTGAATACACAGTTCAACAAAGAAAATAATATTGACAAAACACGGTTTTCATTTAGCCATTCCCTTGATTAAAATCATTCAGTAGTCCCTCCATTACCTATCAAATAAAGTAAAAACTGAAGCTGAAAGCTAGACCTGGTGGCACAGGCCTGTAATCCCAGTGACTTGGGAGGCAGAGGCAGGAGGATCACAAGTTCCAGACCAGAGGCAGTCTGCATAATTTATTGAGACCTTGTCTCAAAAAGTAAAAAAAAAAAAAAAAAAAAAAAAAAAAAAAAAAAATAGGTTGAGGGTATAACTCAGTGGTCGAGCACTTGCAAACCATGCAAGCTCTAGGTCCTGAGTTCAACCCCCAGTACCACAAAATAAAACAAAACAAAACAAAAAAACCTTGAAGCTGAGCTTTCTTCTTGAAGTGATATGGATATCACAGTTTATTTTATCTGAGAGTCAACCTAATGCAGATATCTGGCTGCATTTCATTACTACTCAAGAGTAAGTCAGGATCAGTAATGGGCACATAAATCTGACGTGGTTCTCTAGGTTTCTATTACAAAAGCCAATTCTTTGTAATTGAGTAAAGCCACCATACTAGACCAGAAAGGATTTGGTGATTCTAGAAGAAGACAGAACACTGCTTAGACATTTATGTCTTCCATCAGAGTAAGTGATTTTCTAAATTTTATATGAGTAGTTCTCATTTGTAGAAACATTACTGATGAAGGGATTTAGGAAAATATACTTTTTAGGTTTTCAGCCTCAGGGTATAGCATAGAAGGGGCAGGAATGGAACTGAATATCAATAGGAAAAAGCGTACAGTCGTATATGAGTTTTATATTGAAGTCTAAGCTTCAAAGAGGATCTGGGTACAATATGGTTGATTTTCCAAAGTGCAGGTAGAAGAACTCAATCCTACCTACTTACCAAATGGTGATCAGGCAGGGAGAAATGAGCTCATAAATCTCTAAAAGTCTAATTTTAAAACTAGTTAATTAGTGTTTTATTCTGAGGAGAGATGTGGTAAGAATAGGAACTTTTAGTGGTTATTAGTTTAACATCTAATAACCACTAACTGTCATGTGCCTTGACAAAAGTACACTCTTTTTCTGATCACAAATTCTTTTGATTAAAGAGGAGAATGAAAAATATGTTAAAGATTTATTCATGTTATTTATCTTTATTAAAGTCTGTTTCCTTCTCTGCAAATATTTCTGTAAAAAATAATATTTTAAAAACATATCTTTAACTCTTTTAACGTACAGACACCTTTGACAATCTGTTAAAAGTTATAAACTCTTCAAGGTGTACAAATGCAGATATCAATATATACATAACAAATAAAAACTTGCCTGTGGAACCAGTAGTAAAAGCAGTCATGTACAATAGTGAAAATGTTACTGTGACCATTGGCTTAAAAATAATGATCAAAACCTTTCATTTTCAGCCCCTACGTTGAAATAGTATCTCAGATGCTGCTTGTCCTATCCTGTCCCTACCTTATACTAGCAATGTATTTTATTCATTTTTATTTTTTATTGTTTGTAGTACTGCTGGTTTGAACCCAGGGCTTTACACATGACATGCATGTGCTGTACCACTGAACTGCATCCTCAGCCCATCTTATGATCTTTTCAAATGAGACAAGGTTTTGCTAAGTTACCCAGGCTGCCTCTGAACTCAAACTCATGAGCCTCCTCACTTAGCCTCCTGAGTCATTGGGATTACAGATGAGAATCAGAGGGACCATTTAAGAACTGACAATTCTCAATAAATATTTCTAGTCTACTGGGTCCTTCTGAGTCATGGAGAGTAGGCTCTTGGAAACTCAAGAGGCCATGAAAACTTGAAACTGAGTGTAATGATTTGAATATATGTTTCCTTCCAAAATTCTTACTTTGGAACCTAATACCCAATGTGATAGTTTTAAGAAGTGAGCCTTTTTGGTGAGTGACTAAGTCACAGGGCATTGGCCTCCTGAGTAGATTGTTGTTTGTTAGGTGCCATCAAGTCATATCTGACTCATAGCTACCCTAATAGGGTTTTCAATGGCTAATTGTTTTGGGTCACCTCAGGAGTAGATTGCCACATCCTTCTCCCATCTGAGTAGACTGTTGTTGTTGTTGTTAGGTGCCCTTGAGTTGAGTCTGACTCATAGTGACCCTATGTACAACAGATGGAAACACTTCCCTATTCTGTGCCAGGCACACAATCTTATTTATGTTTAAGCCCGTCATGGCAGACACTGTGTCAATGCATTAGTACTCTTATAGAAGAGATTAAAGGAAAGATCCAGTTTCCCTTTTGCCTTTCCACCTTCTACAAGGTAACAGTGCAGCAACAAGGTGGCATCCTGGCCACAGAGAGGGAGAATTTACCACATACTTAACCTGCTGGTTCCTTGTTCTGGGCTCCTCTATCTCCAGAACTATGAGAAATAATTTCCACTGCTTATAAATTACCACATCTAAGGTCTTTAGATGACCATACTGGGTCATGAAAGATCTTCTGGGGAAAATAGTTGTGAACTCAAGTGAGCTTATACAGTCAAGCACAGTGGCAGATGCCTACAGTCTCAGCTCTTGGGAGGCTAAAGCAGGAGGATTGACACATGTTCAAGGTCAGTGTGGTCTATGTAGGAAGTTCCAGGACAGCTTGGCCTACACAGTAAGGTACTATAGCAACCAAAAGTTTCAAACAGGAAAAAGAAATGAATGAATGAGTGTATATATATATATATATATATATATGGGCTGGGATTTAGCTCAGTGGGTAGAGCACTGCGCTGCAGTCTCTGAGGTCCCAAGTTCAATTCCCAGCACTGCAAAAATGGGAGAAGGAACTGTCAATCCACTTCCAAGGTAATCCCGAAACAGTCAGCCATTGAAAACCCTATGAGGGTTGCTATGAGTCGGATACCGACTTGACGGCACCTAACAACAACAACAACCATATATATATATATATATATATATATATATATATATATATATGAATTTGAATTATAAAATGATTCAATAAAAGTACCGAATATAAATGACATTATTATAGAATTAATAGTAATGGAATCTTCTACTTTAAGAAAATGGGGATATCTGAAGGAATGTCTGTAGAAGTTTGTTCTTATCAACTAAAAAAGATTTATTTTTTTCTGAGAAGGGAATTTTATTTATTTTTTTCTATTCACCTTGTATTACCATGTATCAGTATAGGTATACACTATTAGTAATTGCATATACCAATAGCACAATCAAAATTAAGTTTTAAAATAATGACCCCAGATACATTAAAAGGATTACTGAATTATCAAAGAAAAATGAACTTGGCTTCAGTATAGTTTTTATGTTGTTGTTGTTTGTTATTAGGTGCCGTCGAGTGGGTATCTGACTCATAGAGACCCTCATAGGGTTTTAAATGGCTGACTGTTTTGGGATTGCCTTGGGAGTGGATTGCCAGGTCCTTCTCCCATTTTTGTGGTGCTGGGAATTGAACTCGGGACCTCAGAGACTGCAGCGCAGCGCTCTACCAACTGAGCTAAATCCCAGCCCATAGTTTTTATACTTGACTTATTATAAATCATTTGAAAAACAAAGAAAATTATGTTCACTCACCAAATAATTTGAATCAAAAAGTCCAATTAAATTTAGATATTTAATTGAGAAAGTTCAATTAAAATTCAATTTGAATTTTAGGAGCTATTTCCTTTAATGGGAGACCTGTTATATAAAGAACATGCTATATCAATTAGCCATTAAAGTAAATAATGATAATAGCAAAAAATAAAAGCCATTTGTTAACAGCCTACTTTGTGTAGCACAGTTTTCTAAGCACTTTATTTGCATTAACTGCACAAATATTTCATTAGTAATGTTATATTAATATGATATTATAATAGTATAATGCAACCTATTATAATAATATGAAGATACTTTGATAAAAGACAAAGTAATAGCAAATTACTTTTAGGCTAATGATTATGCAAAATTAAATACTTATTCTATAGAAACTTGTTATGAATCATGGGACATCCTGATTCCATGCAAATGCATTCACTGATGTTTTAAATTGTGTGCAGAATATGTGTATTCAGATAATTTGTTAGTTATCTTCATATCCCAAATGAATCATCAATTGGACATTTATTTAGTTATAATAGAACTAATTTATCATGTTTAATTAACTCATAATAAACATTAGAATATATACAAACTATAGCTAAAAATGAGTGCTTATATACTTATCATATTTCTCAATTTTCCACCTAATAAATGTTTAACTAGTGTGAATATACTGGAGATCCACTGGATCTTAATAGATATAATATAGATTCTGTTATAAATAGAAATCAGCTCAAAGTATAATTGTGATCACATCAGCATTTTGGAATTTGATTCTGTGTAGATTTCTATAGAGAATGGTATGACTTAAACTTTGGTAGAAGAAAATTTATATTTAAAACCATCTTATATTTTCCTACATTATCTTTCTTTTGCATCCATAATGACCTATATGAACTATCTCCTTTGCCACAAATCTTCCAGCTGCTAATGGACTTATTTTAATGGTCCTCATCTGCAACCCTAAATATATATTACATTTCACATATGGTATAAATACCAAACCACCTTTGTAGGTTCAGAGACAACAAATCAATATGTGATAAATAATACTACTCCCCTTTTGGCTAAAAAATGGGAGGTTAAATTGTTTCCCATTATCACTAGCAAGAAAAAAAAGAAAATTTTCTGTTTTTGAAAATAGATGTTGGTTTTTCATCCTGACAGAATATAAGTTCCTCCATAGAAGGCATTGAATACATTCTTAGCAAAATGTTTTTTCATAATAATTTAACCAGGCCCTGTCAAAAATAAATGTAAGAAAAATACCTTATTCATTTATACTCTCCACAAAAATTATAAAAGGGATTTAATATATCCACAAAGAGTTAATTAAGTAGTTGAGAATATTATGTGTCAAGGAACATGTTATTCCTATCACATAGTTGTTGAATAAGGGATTTATGCATGTGAATAAATGTATAGTGAATTTGCATGAGTATAAGAACAAACAGAATAAATTAGAAATTAATTGTGATACTGTCCCCATATTGGCAGTAGGCGGTAGGTAGATGGCAAAGGGAAGATTATAAATGAGAAAGAAAGATAAAGAATAAAATGGCATTCCAACCATTTCTTGTTAAATGTCTATATCATAGAAAATCCACGTGCAGTCCCAAAGTAATCCATGTTGACTAAAATAATGAGACCTAAATACACTAATATCTACAATTTAATTAGAGATGATATAGCAACTAAAGCACAGAAGGATCAAAGAAGGAAACTGAATATTGGGTCTAGCGTTAGAGAGACTTGAGTGCCAAGATAAGATATTTGTAATTGGTTTGGTGAGTAAGAAAGAACAATGTTTACTAACAAACCCGATCAATAAGAGAAGATAAGAGGTCTACTATATCTAGCTGTGCACCATAGTGCAAATATATAATCCCAGCAATTCAGAAGGCTGCAGTAGGAGGATCATGAGTTTGAGGCCAGAGGCAGCCTGTGCAACTACGGAGATCATCCCAAAATGAAAGCATAAACAGGGCTGGGGATGTGGCTCAGTAGTAGAGCACTTGTCTAGCATGTGCAAGGCCTTGGGTTCTTCCCCTCTTCATAGTACAGAAAAAGAAAGAAAGAAAAGAAAAGAAATGAAAAGAGAAAGAGAAAGAAAGAGAAAAGAAAGAAACCATTGAAAACCCTATGAGGGTTGCTATGAGTTGGATACCAACTCGACGCCACCTAACAACAACATTCTTGAAAGATTATTGTGATAGTCTACACAAAAGAAAATGAAACCTTGAAATGAAGGGAACTTGTTATAACACATGGCACATAACTATTGGTATGTATCCAGCATTTCTTATAGTTATTTTACACATACACACAAAAAAAAAATTCAGAAAACAAAGATACTAAAGAAAGTCATATATACAGGCCAATAGAAGAAATTTTGAATATGTTCCTATGTGTGTAATATTTTTGTTTTGCTTTTACTTTTACTTTGTATACTATTTTTCTTTTGTTTTACAGTCCAATAATTATCAATTTTTACACCCCAAAATGACAAAAGTGGTTTATGGTTATTACATATTAACACACACACACACACACACACACACACACACACACACACACACACACACACACACACACATCAAGAGCTTTTTTGTATGATTCTCCCCGATAGCATTTTGTCCAAAAGACTACCCACCCTCTCAGGTATTTTCCTGGAAAAGACAGGAAGGAAAAAAATCCTCATCGAAAAGCTTTTCTTTCTTCTATAGCCACATTAATTATGTTGGCTGGAGTTGAAAGAATGAGATAGGCAGAAGCAATCTGATTCTCATCTTGTTTAAACTTGTCAGTTTCAAAATGAAGTAAAAGAGTCAGGGAAAATGGAGAAGGTCTCCTTCCTCATTTAGAGATAAGTGGGAAGTCTAACTCCTGATTTATTATTTTTTTTTAAGGAGGGCCACTCAGCAGCCAGCAGTCACTCATCTCTTTGAAAGGGTATTATCACTCCCACCCTAGAATCCAAAGCCCAGAGGCTCCGAGTGAGGGTGTTTCCCATCACAGGACACTCCCGTCCTCAACAGGAGATAGATCATTCATTGCTCCTTTGACCTTCGGCTAAGAGAAAATGAGTCTCTACAGTGCTTGGGAGCTGCCAAGAGTGAAACACACAGTTTTGCTTCCATCCAGTGCTCCCTCTTCCTAGCTTTGCCCTTTCACAGAGCTTGCTAGACAACACTTAGGAGAGGCTAATCTCAGCAAGGAACCCTGTAAGAACTCTCACTCCCCAAACGGTCTTAGTATGTTGTACAACCAAAGGAAAGGAGGGAGGAAAGGAGGGGAAGGCAGGAAGACACAGGTAGATGAGGTGTGAATGAGCAGATCACCCAATGAAAGGAAGGTTACAGATGCTAAATAAGAGGCCAAGAGAGCAACACCTGTGACTCGCATGGAAATCAAAGTACTCTGAGTATGCTGGGCATCCAGGAGGGTTAAACATAGATGCTGTGTAATGAATTATTGTTGTTAGGCTCCATTGAGTCTGTATCCAACTCATAGTGACCCTACGAACAACAGGGGACACACTATTGTCAGTGCTTCTCTAGCTGTTCATAGGGTTATCAATGGCTGATTGATTTTTGGGAGTGGGTTGCTGGGTCCTTCTCCCAAGCCTACAGCACCTGGTGTTCCCAGGCGGTCTCCCATCCAAGTACTAACCAGATCCGACCCTTCTTAGCTTCTGAGATCTGACGGGATTGGATGCCACAGGGCTATGGCTGCAGGCTCTGTTTAATGAAAGGACTATTTTTTAAGATTTGTGAATTCATGAAACTTTGTGTGTGTGTGTGTGTGTGTGTTTTCCATAAATTAAGTCTTTTATTTAAGCCAGTGTTAGATAATTTGAGTGAAAGGAAAAGAAAAGGCTTTTTGGCTTTTTAATTCTCTAACAGAATTTTTATCCCAAAGAAAGTAAACAAATTGAAATAATCTCTCCTTAACACTACCCGGGGCCTGGGGGTTAGCTCGGTTGGTAGAGGGTTGCTCCACACTCTCTGAGGACCCTGTTTCGATCCCCAGCACTGCAAAAACAGGAGAAGGACCTGGCAATCCACTCCCAAAGCAATCCAGAAAACAATCAGCCATTGAAAACCCTGTGAGGGTCGCCATGAGTTGGACCAACTTGATGGCACCTAACAACAATAACAACAAAACTAACCAAGAAAATGCCATGCATGAATGATTTCATTGCTGAGATTAATATGCTTCACAAAATTTCACCTACTATTCCACATACACACCAATCTGATTACTCACATGAATTTTCTGGGTTAGGTATGTTTTTTACAATGTGTTCTTTAAAATTTGGGTTAAATGTCATTTTTTTAAGCAGAAGCTTAGATACACTAGTGAGTATTGACTTTATAAGAAAAAAAAAAGTATCACTTGAAGCAAAACATGCAGTTCGGTCTATCCACCCATGTTCTGCCTTCAGCTTTGCTATGACACTCCAGTGAGACCCAAGGCAGTTTCACTTCCTAACTTTAAGTGAGAGTGCATGGGCAAGGAGATAGCAGTTTCTCTATTATCTTCATCATAACATGAATCCTAAAGGTCAATTCATGATAGCAAACAGACTGAAAAAGAAAAGCAACCAAAACAAAAAGAACAAAAATGTTTTAGTGTCAATTAAAAAAAGAAATAACTGATCCTGATAAGTAACAAAGAATCTTGATTTTTAAAGGGAAGTGCATTTACCAATTTTTTCTAATCTCTTTAAAGTTTTTCAATAGTTCTAAATTAAATCTCTTTCACCCCTATCTCTTTATCCATCAGAAAATCCAAAGGGTATTTGGATTCAGACATCCATTGCACCAAAGATCTTTCATTACACAGCACAAACAAGCACTTTTATTGAACAAGAACCCAATTACTTAACCTAGCTTCAGGTTTCATTCTACCCTGTGGCATCTATCCTGACAGAGGCCTACTAATCTCTTCTGATGGACGTTGCTACATATCAGTTCTGATACACAGAGATGATTCCTAACCTTCTTGTAGAGAACCACTGATTAAATAAACTGAGATGCCCATCTCAGCTTCTGTGGACCAATGAATAACAATGAGAAAAGGCATATATGAACCCTTTCCAACTCTGCGCAAGCCATGCTCAGAGAAAAGAAAGGAAAGGAAAGAAAGAATAGATAGAGAAAAGGACCAGTATTTACCAAAGCCTTGCATTGGCATTACCCACAGTTCTTTCTAGTGGGTTTTGGCACTTTAAATTACTGTTATACTCCCTATATTTTGCTAGAACAGAAGAAAATCAATTCCTTAAAGCTTTCATAGCTTTGCTGCTGCCATTTAAAATTTTTACTGATAAATAATGTTAATGGCTTGACCTTTATGTCAGTAATTTTCAGCAATGAATGTGCCTTAGGATTACCTAAGAACTTCTAAAGAAGATTGCCCAGGCCTAGAGATGCTGATTTAATCTATCAGGGCTTCGATCTGGACATTATCATTTTTTAAAAGATCTGCTGATGATTGGAATATATAGTTAAGTTTGACAAACATTACTTCATATGTTAATTATTATATTAGAATAGCAAAGGGGTCTTAGAGATCATTTAGTCCAGCCTCACTTTCAATGCATAAATATCTCAAGGACTCTTAAAAGTTCCAATGATAAACAAATCTTCACACAAGGAAGTCCATTCCTTTGTTTTCTATTTCATATTAAATCATTGGAAAAGGAATCCAAGACATTTCAAAATATCTATGCTATAATATTGACAAATAAACTAAATAATTTTGTGCATACCAATATGGAACAGAATACACACACACACACACACACACACGTTGTTGTTGCTAAGGGCCCTCTAGTTGAGTCCAACTCATAGCAACACTATGTACATAAGACGAAACACGACCTGACACTGTGCCATGTCTGGTACTATTTTCAGTGCTTCTCTGCTATTCATGGGGTTTTCAATGGCAGAATATTTGGGAAGTGGATTGCTAGGTCCTTCTCCCTAGTCTGCAGCACTTGGTATTCCCACATGGTCTCCCATCCAAGGACTAACCAGGCTGATCCTGCTTAGCTTCTGAGATCAGGTGAGATTGGATGTCAGGGGTTTAGCTCAGTTAGTAGAGAGCTGTTCCACACTGTCTGAGTACAAGTTCAATCCCCAGCACTGCAACAATGGGAGAAGAATGTGAAAATCCATTGCAGAGGCAATCCCGAAAAAAAATCAGGCATTGAGAACGCTATGAGTGTTACTATGAGTCAAACCCTACTCAACAGCCCCTAATGATACACACATATATAGCAAGTTTTGAAACATGCAATAAAAACACTCAGAGTAAAATATTTTAACCCTGTAACTTTGTTCCTATATATATGTATGCATATATATCTATATGCACAGACAGCACACATATGTAAAATGCCTTTTTGAAGATATTACAAATATTGGTTCTAATAAAGGCAAGGTTAATCTTTATCTTCTGCCCTTCTCATTCTGATTTTCTAATTATTTTTAAGAATTACTTTCATATATTTCAATCAGCAGAGGTTATTTGGATATTGAGGTAATGATCCACTGGTGTTTCCCTTGTAAAGGTTTTAGTATTTTCCCAATGTTGATATGAATTATGCTCCCCAACTTTTTTGGGGGGCTATACAGAATGGAGTTATTGTCTTCTATATGATGGCATTTAACTCTGTAATAAAGAAGAATATATTGCTTTTCTTTGGTGGAGAAACTCCATTTCTTCAATTTTGCATATTTCTTCAAAGACTGTACTTTATGTTTTCAGTACTAATGTGCTGGTATTAAAAGGATACAGATATAACTTGACAAGTCTCTGAAAGAAAGAATTTTGTATACTAATCACCAAGATAAAATAAAAACATGAGCAAAAGGAACCCTTTTACACTGCTGGTGGGACAGTAAATTAGTTCAGCCACTTTGGAAATCAATATGAAAATACCTCAGAAAACTAAAAATATAACTCAGCTCTACCACTCCTGGGAATATACCCAAAGGGAGACAAGTCATCGTACCACAGAGAAACATGCATCTCCATATTTAATGCAACAGTCTTCACAATAGCAAGGATATGGAACCAGCCAAGATGTCCATCAACAGAATAATCGATAAAAAGATTATGATACATATGTTATTGTTTTTGTTATTAGATGCCATCAAGTGGGCGTCTGACATATAGCGACGCTACGTACAACAGGTGAAACACTATTATTGGTGCTTCTCTGCTATTCATAGGGTTTTCAATAGCTGTTTGATTTTTGGGAGTAGGTTGCCAGGTCCTTTTCCCAAACCTATAGTACCAGGTGTTGTCAGGCGGTCTCCTACCCAAGTACTAACCAGGTCTGACCTTCCTTAGCTTCTGGGATCTGATGGTATCGGATGCCATAGTGATACAGCTGCCAGCATGGTACATATACACAATGGAAAATTGATCAGCCATAAAAAAAAATGAAATAACGTCATCTGCATCAAAATGGGTAGAACTGGAGAATATCATCTTAAGTGACCAAACACGGGCCCCAAAACAGAAATACCTTATGTTCTCACTCATGTGGGGGAGCTGAATGTTACTTTAATGAAGAAAAAATCTGTACATAAGTAGACATGTACAAAATGCACAATTAAATTTGGTGAAAGGAAAATACAATGAGTAGGAAGAAGGAGTGAGGGGGTTAGCAAAGAGATGCAAAGGTTGTGGAAGGTGGGAAAAAGATGAGAAACAATGAAAGGAATAAACGGGGAGAGGATAATTTTAATGTAAATGATGCAACTTCATGAGTATATGGGAAAATAGTGGAATATAACACATATATGCATATGAATTTTATTGCATATTGGTCAAAAGTTTCCACAAACTTTGTAAGTTAATGAAAGGGTAACCAAAAGTGATTTAATAGTTGCACGATGGAAAAGGCCAATGCTGTATTACTTTGTACCCCACTAACATTTATCAAGAAAGGGAAAAAAGAGAAAATATAAAAAAGCATGAAAAAATCAATTGTAGAAAACAGAAATTTTACTACAGAATTATTATAAATAGAAGAAGTGAGCACATGGGTGGTCTATTCTCTTAAGAGATTGGGTGGTAAATAAGTCACAAATTAATAAATTGTCATGGAACATTTATATCAAAATTCACTTTTAAAGTTAATAAAACATTTATTTTTTATTGTATCATAATCTTAAAATAGTATCCTGTATTGTTAATCTTATTTTATATAATTACAGATGTAGAAGTGTCTGATACTATAGCTTTATTAAACTTTTTCGTTGAAGATGTTCCAGTTCATCAATGTTGCTCTAAAAGAGCCAGGTCAAGCACTGAAGTCATTCCTTACATATATTGTAATCAACTCAGAGGCAAGTGGCATTACTGAGTCCATTGTTGTTGTCTTCATCATTGTTAGGTGCCATGGAGTTGGTATCAGACTCATAGTGACTCTACGTACAACAGGTAAACACAATTGTCAGTGCTTCTCTGCAAGTCATAGGGTTGTCACTGGTGTATTGAATTTTGGGAAGGGGTTGCTAGGTCCTTCTCCCAAGCCTATAGCACCTGGTGTTCCAAGGGCGTCTCCTATCCAAGTACTAACCAGGCCAGACCCTGCTTAGCTTCTGAGATCTGACAGGATAGATGCCTCTGTGGTATGGCTCCAGGCTGTGGAGGTGTGTGGTTTCATTACAAACCTTTTAAATAATAGGATCTCTACAGTGGAGATAATGGAAAATCCATGCATAGAAAGAGGTAGGTTCATGCAGAAACAAGCAGCTAAGCCTGCCTGGATGAGTCAGTGAACTCTGGTTTGGAGACAGTGCTGGCTTTAGCTGAGATCTAAAAGGCAAGGAAAGATTTTCCAGGAAGATGAACAGCAGAGGATTATCCAGCTAGAGGAGAAAGCACAGGTGTGAAACACTGTGCTGTCAGCTTTCTCACTCTATGCGTGGGTACAGCATCCACCGATTCAACCAACTGCGGATAAAAAATATTTGACAAAAACTTGTGTCTGTACTGAATATACACAGATTTTTGTCTTGTCAATACTCCCAAAATAATACAGTCAAACTTTCCACAAAGTATTTACATTATATTAGCTATTATAAGCTGGAGGTTAGTTCAGTTGGTAGAGTGCTGCTCTGTGTGCTCTGAGGCTCTAGATTAGATCCCCAGCACAGGAAATGTAGGAGGACTTGGCACCCCACTCCTGAAACAATCCCAAAACAATCAGCCATTGAAAACCCTATGAATAACCGAGAAGCACTTATTTAGTGCTAGGCATGCACAGTGTCAGGGAGTGTTTCATTCTGTTGAGGCTTGCTATGAGTCAGACCCAACGCAAAGGCACCTAATAACAACAAAAGCTATTACAAGTCATCTAAAGGTTATTTAAAGTATACAGAAGAATGTGCATCGGTTATGTGCAAATAGTAAGCTATTTAACATAAGAAACTTGAACAACCATGCATTTTGGTATTCAGGTAAGTCCTGAATCATTACCAATTCCCCATAGCCACTGAATGATATGTGTTGTTGTTGTTGTTGTTGTTGTTAGGTGCTGTCCAGTTGGTATCTGACTCATAGCAACCCTACATACAACAGGGGAAACACTAGTGTCAGTGCTTCTATGCTGTTCATAGGGTTTTCAATGGCAGATTGATTTTTGGGCGTGGGTTGCCAGGTCCTTCTCCCAAGCCTACAGCACTTGGTGTTCCCAGGCTGTGTCCTATCCTAGGACTAACCAGGCCCAACCCTACTTAGCTTCTGAGATCTGAAGGGATTGCATGCCACAGGGCTACGGTTACAGATGAATTTTATATATATATATGGAGATGGACCTGGCAACCCAGCCCAAAAATCAATTCACCATTGAAAACCCTATGAACAGCAGAGAAGCACTGACAATAGTGTTTCACCTGCTGTACATAGGGTCACTTTGAGTCAGATACCGACTCGACGGCACCTAACAACAATGTATATATATATATATGTGTGTATGTATATATACACAAATACAATGGATGGTTTGATTTTGTGTGGAAATACAAGGAGAAGTACAAAGAAACAAATGAGAATGAGGTAAGAGAGGTAGACAAAACAATGCATTAGTATCTTGAGAATTTGGATTTGATCCTACTGGCAATGCAAATAATAAAAAAAGAATATCTCATTTGTTTTTGTCCTGGAAAATGTTTGTGTATTTGTTAAGATGCTAAGAAAGATGAAAGCACATATAATAGAGACTCTCTCAGCTAAAATAAAATGTCCACATAAATAAAAATAGCTTTTAAGTTGAAATGACTACTTATTAGTTTTGTAATTTTTACTCCCTATTGGGAACCAGGTCATACAATTTTGTGATAAATGTTTGTCTTTTTTATTAAGTTATGCATGGTATAAAAGAGCCAACAGGTGCCTAATATGACCACGTGTGGTGGTTAGGATCACTTTCAAATTTGTTTTGACATAGTATTGCCATCAGAACATTCTAAGTCAGTTAATAAAATACGGCGTACTTCCATTTAGAGATCATTTATTGCAGGCTGTTTATTATGATTTCTTTGCTTCCAATTTCTTCTCAAATGAAAGGCCATATATCAGCTTCTCCTGAACAATTTTCAGTTTTAGCTTTTATGGCATGGATGTCTATTCATATTCTAAAACTAGAATCCCCATTGGGAACCACAGGAGTCCATGGTAAGGAAAGAAAATACGTAATAATGTATATGAGAAGAGAATTCTCTCTGTGTGTTAGTTTTAATGTTCTTTATGATAGCATGCTGGTTTCCTCTGATGTGAGAATATTTTTCACATCACTATATTTAGAATTTTAAACAATATTTTGTTCTCTGAAATAATAATAAAATATTGTTTTTAAGACTAAAAAATTTAGTTAATATGTAGTTTCACACAATAACAGAAAAAGTTATTTCATATTTGGAATATTAAATCAAAATAATTTTATGGGATCCAGTGTTAGGGCTTGCACCAATTATTTTTATTTGATAGAAGTATAATTCATAAGTTCAGTATGCAGATTAATTATTATTATTCTATATTTTATTGTCAAATTTCCTCAGCTAATAAGCCCATAGATAATGAAACTGGCAGATGTGATCATTTTCTGGAGCATTCAAGGTCAATATGTCAATTAAGATTGAGGGCTAATTCATTAGTTCTGGGGAAAAAATGAACCTGCTGAGCTACGGAAGATTGCAATTCTGGGATATCAAACATCTGTACTGACTTATGACAGCCCCAACTTCTCAATTTTGTGAAGTGATTTTGAGGCACAAATTACTTTTGTGCTAATTTGACAAAGATGAAAACTTTCTAATACTGTGTAATATAACATAAGGTCAAAAATTTATTCGTCATATAAATCATTGAATCATTGCACACATTTTGAATCATAGCCTCCAAGTACACGAGTTTTCTATTTCACTCACAGGTAGCATAGATTTTTCATTCATTTGACAAGGATTTATAATTTGCTAAATGTAGGGGGAAATTGGGAGGAAATTGACAAAAACCCCAAAACTGGGAAAATGGCTTTTGAAGATCTGGTTTATAAATTAGAATTCTAGGGAAAATGAATGTAACTTGATTGAACATTTATACAAACCATTCATAAATCCCCCAAACCTGAATGCACAATTGGACTCAAAGCAGATTGGCTCAAGCCATTTGGGGCGAGCTATATAAGGAGCTGCACTGCAGCTTTCTCTCGCCAAGACCATCAGCAAGGAAATAGCTTTCTCTGTTGTGGACCACAGACAAAGCAAGAAACTCTCTCCTCATGACCACTGAGACCACCAACATGGAAGAATTGCCCTTGAGGCAGTATAAGAGCTGCTAACACTTATAGCTGTACAGTTTGGGTTTCTCCTCTCCCTTCTAAGGGTGGAGAGAGAAAGAGCTGTGTTTGTTCCTGCAAAGTAAAAGCACCCAAGGCTTTTTCCTTTCTCCAATCTCCGCCTGTGCTCCCGAGGGCCATACAAGTCCACACCCCTCACCCTAGGGTCCCGAGTGAATTGTGTTTAGTATCTGTGTACGTGGTGGCTTCACTGGTCCATCTGGGCCACACCAGGAGCTGCACGCCCCACAGCTAAATATACAGAGCCTGTAGCCATACCACAGTGGCATCAGATCCCATCAAATCTCAGAAGCTAAGCATGGTCAGACTTGGTTAGTACATGGAGGGGAGACTGCCTGGGAACACAAGGTGCTGTAGGCTTGGGAGAAGGGTCCAGTAGCCCACTTTCCCCCCACCCAAAAAACAAAAAAACAAAAACAATCAGCCATTGGAAACCCTATGAATAGCAGAGAAGTACTGACAATAGAGTTTCATCTGTGGTACATAGAGTCACTATGAGTCAGACACTGACTCCATAGAACCTAACAACAACAAATATACAGAGGCTGCCAAAAAAGTATACACATCTTGGGACAAAACATGCACATTTTACTTTTTTCAGAATATATTTAATACTTGGTGGTGCCAACATTCATTCATTTAATGACATCTTTTGACTGAATGTCATGACATCATAATTCAATTTTGAAAAAAACTGATAGAATAATACATAGAAAATCTCTCTTAAAATATGTATACATGTTTTTGACACCACTAGTATATACACTGTACAATCATCTGTGTTAGCCATGTTGAAGGCAAAACAAAAGAGGCAGCTACACCCTGACATTATTTACAGAGACAGATATTAAATAAGTGTATATTTAGTGTTATACTTGGCATGCACCCGCAAAAAGGGAGAAGAATGTGGCATCTACTCTTAAAAACAATCCTGAAACATGCAACTATTGAAAACCCTAGGAAGGTTGTTATGAATCAGATCTGACTCAAGGGCCCCTAAGAACAACAACAACAACAACATAGTTGACGTGAATGCCACAAGAGAGAAATACTTCAAGCCATGGGACCACAAAATGATTAGTATGCTATATCTTAGAAAAGGGACAGTGGTTAGTTGGTAGAGTGCTACAGTGGATGCTCTGATATCCAAGTTCTATCCCCAACACCACAAAATCAGAAAGACTTGCAAATCCACTCCTGAAACAATTTTGAAACAATCCCCAAACAATCAACCATTGAAAACTATCTGAGGATTTTTTCTTGTGTTTCATAGACTTATCAACTTCTTAACTTGAGAACTGTCTATTCAGTTCCTTTGCACACTTGTGTATTGGATTATTTGTTGTTTTTGGCATTGTTTTCTTAAGTTCTTTGTAAATTCTGGAAATTAGTCTTCTGTCAGATGTGTAGGATGCAAAGATTTTCTCCCATTCAGTGGGGTCTTCCTTAACTCTGTTGATTGCTTCTTTTGCTCAATACCTCTATCCATTAGGGAAATGCAAATCAAAATAACTCTGAGATTCCACCTTACTCCAGTAAAAATGGCCAAGATCAACAAGACAAATAATAATAAATGCTGGTGAGGTTGTGGAGAAAAAGGAACCCTCTTACACTGTTGGTGGGACTATAAATTGGTTCAGTCACATTGAAAATCAATATGGAGATACTTCAGAAAACTAAAAATAGAAGTGCCATACAACCCAGCTATATTACTTCTGGGTATATATACAAAGAGAGATGAGTCCTCATACCACAGAGACAACTTCATCTCCACATTCAATGCAGCACTTTTCATAAGAGCAAGGATGTAGAACCAACCAAGGTGCCTATCAACAGAAGAGTGGATATAAAAATTGTGGTACATATACACAATGGAACACTACCCAGAAATATAAAAAAATGAAATAGTGTCATTTGCAGCAAAATGGATGGAATTGGTAAACATCATCTTACGCAAATGAACACAAGCCCAAAAAGAGAAATTCCATATGTTTTCACTCATCTGTGGGTGCTGAATCATAGTTAAATGAAGGAAAAAAATTCTAAAAACAAATTGATATATTAAAAATGTACAATTAAATTTAGTGTAGAAGGGACAATAGAGGGAATAGAAAAAAATAGAAAAAGGGAAGGATCTAGCCAAGGGAAGTGAAGTTTGCAGCAAATGGGATGGGGAGGAGGGTCAATGAGGAAGAAGGGAGAGGAAGGGGGAGAGGTCAGTCTCAGTGGAAACAGCACAACTTCTTGAGTACATTGGAAAAATAGGGGGAGATAAGTAAGTATCAGAGTTTAACTACAGACTAGCCCTAAGGCTCCATAATTTTTGTGGGTTGATGAAAGTGTTGCTGGAAGTGATATAAAGGATGCATAATGGAAAAAGCCAATGCTACATTATTCTGGACCCCATCATCATTTACAATTAAAGAAAAAAAGATAAAAAAAAACCCTCTGAGAGTCTCTATGAATTGGACACAACTCAAGGGCACCTAACAACAACAACAATCTTAAAAAAGAAAATAATACAATATGGTTTGAATATGGTCCCAGAATAATGTATAGATGTTGTTTATTAACTAAATATAATTCAATAAGTATTTATTGAAATCCTAACACAAGTATATTCCATTCATTAAGTGCATGATAATGATACAAGGAAATCCTCCAATATTAGAGAAACAAATGAACAGCATCATGACTAAACTATGACAGCATAGATGAAATAGGGTGGCGTATGAAAATGGGAAAGAAGCTCTAGAAAGGAAACTTAGTTGAACTTACTTGTGTTTGTAGGTTTATTTGAGAGATGAGACCCAAATTAATTAAATTAGAGATAGAAAAGAGGAAACTTACTTGAACATCTATCACATTCCCCAAATTTCTCTCGGTGTTGGAAATTTATGTCATTAAAGCACATTTTTTTCTATAAAGAACCACAGTTTAGAGTAGAGATCTCAACCCAAGTCAATTTTGTCCTTCAAGGGATATTTGGCAATGTGTAGAGACATTTTTTTGCCACAGCTGGTAGATGGTGTTACTGTTGTAGACAGAGGCCAGAGTTGTTAAATAGCCTACTCTATGAAGAACAGCATCCTCCCAATAAATAATTATTCAATACAACGTGTCAATAGTGCCGAGATTTGGATAAGTCCTGGTGAAGACCTATAGAGAATCAAGTACATAATCAGTTACAAGACAGGATTGTTAGTGTTAAATGGGGCTGTATTTTAAAAGATAATTAGGAAAGTGGAGGGCATGAAGCATAAAGAAGAGGAGACAAGAAAGATCACTTGGCTAGTAATGCTCTTATTACAAATTTGGGTGAGAGACTGCAAAATCTTGCCTGTCAAACTGAAGTAGAACTAATAAAAGGGATATGAAAGGATATTTCATAGGTAAAATAAACAAGTGTTGTGTCCTTTTCTGGTTTGGTATCAGGATAATAGTGGCTTCACAGAATGAGTTTGGTATAATTCCCTTCCTTTTGTGCTTTATGGGATAGTTTGAGGAGCATTGGTATTAATTCTTTTTTTTTTTAATATCTGGTAGAATTAGGCAGTAAATCCATCCAGTCTAGGACTTTTCTTAGTTGGAAGACTCTTTATTACTTCTTCATTCTTATTGTTCATTATAGGCCTAATTAGGTTATTTATATTCTCTTAATTTAAATTGCTAGGACATAGGTATTAAGGAATTTATCCATTCCAGACTGCCAATTTTGGGGAATATAAGGTTTCAAGTATTCTCTAATGAGCCTCTGGATTTCATTGGTATCCACTGTAATGTCCTCTTTTCTATCTCTAATTTAATTAATTTGGGTCTCATCTCTCAAATAAACCTACAAACACAAATAAACATGGGATAATTGATCAATTTTATGGTCAAAATTTGGGGAAGGAAAGTCAAAACAGAGGCTCCAATGACTTCTTTAGGAGTTATTTAGGTAATAAACTAGGGCTAAGACTGACAAATATTGGGACAAAAGGATGAATAAGTTTTAAGGTAAATTAATAATTATAATAAAAATAATATTTATGAACCAAGCATGGTGATACATGTCTATAATCTCAGTACTTGGAAGGCTGAGGCAGGAGCATTGAGTTTGAAGGCAGTCTGGGCTATGTAGTGATTTCTAGATAATCCTGGGCGACATAGCAAGACCCTGTCTCTAATAATAATAATAATAATAATAATAATAATAATAATAATAATAAAATGGTAATATTTGTGTGCTATTTTATGTCAGGCAAGGTGCTAATTACAGCAAACTCTATCAAATTTCTCATAATCTTTTTAGGAAAGTAGAAACATTTGAAGGAAGCGATCTTATCACCATTTTTAAAGACAGGGTAGGAGAATTTAAGTAAATATTCAAGATCACATTGCTAAATCGTGGTAATATATGAACTCCAACTGAATTTTATCTCATTTTAAAGCCAACATTTTCAATTTCTGTGCTCCACTGGATAAGCCAGCAGATTAGAAAATCAAATGGACTTTTCACATTCTGGAGCCAAGTTACCTGAGTTTCCCCCCAAATAAAACCCAGTACAAAAGATTTTAAGTTACAAATATTTAAAAAATTACATCCTAGGGAAGCAGAAGTGAAGAAAAATTAGAGTTAATCATGGAAGTCAGGAGACCAAACATTCAATATTATGTGAAGCATACTTGATTATTTGATCTTGCACGAAAATCTTGCAAATGGCCCCACTGTTGTATTTCAAGATAGCTCAGGTAGAAGAAAAAACAGAGAATATGGCCCACTTCTCAATAACACTAAATATCTTTTGAAGAAATTTTAACTCATCTGCCCTTCCAGATTAGTCAAAGGGGCCTCAGTG
This sequence comes from Pedetes capensis, assembly GCA_007922755.1. NCBI lineage: Eukaryota > Metazoa > Chordata > Mammalia > Rodentia > Pedetidae > Pedetes > Pedetes capensis. The sequence continues at coordinate 78,643 of VMDO01004891.1, forward strand.
ACTTCAAACTTACTTTGGGACAACAGGCAAAAGCACACAGAACATAATAAGACAAAGCACTTTGAGTTCTGCCTGTGAGAATGAATCACAAGGAAACTGGTGCAAAATAAGTGTGCAAGTAGCCTGAGGCAAGTGCAGTTGAGAAGACACACGATCTTGCGCAGAAGTAGCTGATGTATCTAGTCTCTACAGATAACTACCACTGTCACTTGACAGTAATTTACTTCCTAAAAAAAATTATAGTCTCTACCTCCCAATATTGTGATGATCCAATGATTTAGTGTGCATCAGTCATAAAAATAGTGCCTAGAAAAACATAAGCACTGGATGCAATATTTGCTATAAGTATCACTGTCGCCAACATTGTCGAGAAAGAGAAAAGCTGCCCCTTGCACTCCAGAGGTGGCTTACTCCAAGGCAAGTCTTTGTTGTTGAGGAGCAGGCCTGGCACTCACAGCCAAGGGCATAGTGTTATTTTATTGAATATAAATAATCTCTCAGAACTCTGGGTTCCTGTCAAGGTCACTTTGTGACCGTGATGAAGTGAGACAGAAAAGAAAACCAGAAACAAGATCAATTCATGATCATGTCTAACCACAGAGCAGAAATAATTTCACTATGCATACCATAAAACACCACATGCCCTCCTCTCCTTGGTGATGGGAGGGACTCTTCTTTACCAAGTAGAGCTTTAGCTTCAGTCTATATTTTTCCTCCTCAGTAAGATTTTTTTAGGACTTCAGGCATAGATTTATACCTGCTGCCTCCTCATGGCTTCCAATTCAGAGTCTGGCCACATTTGCTTGTACTCTCCCACAAATCACATAACCAATGCCTAAATCCTACAATCAGTCCATTCTAACAGCCTTTTACTAAAGGTCCCCAAAGATCTCCTTCATATGCATTCTCCCTCACTGCCAGGAGTGACAGATCCAACATGCTTACCACATGGGTGTACCTGCTACGATTTTGCCAAAAGGAAATGGTATTATTTTATAATCATCATCACATTCCCCTATAATCAAAAACATTACATTAACTACATATTGGTGAAATGTCAGCATTTAATTTGTAATTGGAGCCATGGTAAAAAGATGTTCAACAAATGACTTTATGAGTAATCATGAAGGAGAAGAAATACAAGCATTCAGTTCCTGTAAAGGAGAGAGCTTTAAGAATGTCATTGTCCATGTTTCAGGAATGTTCAGAAAAATGAGAACTAGGAAAAGTTTCTCAGATATGTCACACAAGGTATCTGATAATCAACACTCCAGTGTATTTGAGTACATGACAGATAGATTACGATGCACAAAACAAGCAGGAGAGGCAGAGATAAGACTTTTTAAAAGAAATATGAATGTGGACGTGAGAGATGGGAATTTAACTTGAGGAAAGTGCAGGATTATAGGAAGGGTTCTTTATGACAAGGAGGAATGAAAGTAAAACACTTAGTCTGCCTTGATAAATTTTGTGTAGGAAGGAAGAGTGTGAATCTCCAGGAAAGAGAGGAGAATTTGATTAATCAAAGCCCTCTAATGTGTAGGAGGAAGAGAGATTAAGACTACATTTGGAAAAATAATGCTGCAAAGGTGTAGAGGCATTTCATTCTCTCAAATTAGAGGAATGGAAGACAGGTAAATTTTACTATCACTAAATGTGAAGTTCTGTGTCTGAAGGTGAGGAGAAGCAGATACGGAAATTCATAACTGTTGACTTTTGATTTTCAGCCTGAAAATCATCCAGAACAACTGTTGAGGGTGAGAATTAGGATCTTGGTAAACCTGAAATATAAAGCCACAACAAAGAAAGGGAAATACAGCCAATAACAATAAGAAAAGTCTGTCAGGTATTATTAAGAATGAATTAAGACAGAAGATTCTGGTGTCAGAATAATGGGTCTGATCAACATGACTATATCATGTTTCTCTAGTGGTCCACAGTGGCTGACATTAGAACAAGGCAGATCAGAGGCCAGGAAGATCATGTTGACAATGCAGGATTTCTGGAGTGAAACTTTAAGTGGAACAAAAGAGGGAAAAGTCTGAGGAGAGCACATTTAGAACAATTGAACAGGGGTCGGGAGCCAGTCTCAGACTGATGGATTAAGGAAGACGCAAGTCCCCGAGGTTGCCCAAGTTCCAGGTGGCAGAGGATGAGGGAGCAGACGTAGTGTGGGAGGAGAGGGTGCTAAGAGTCAGACTCAGTAAAAGTGCCACTAAGGGAACTTGAATGTCAGGGGGAAAATAGGAATCTTGCTATACTGTGTGTGCAGCCATACTACTGTGGCTTCCGATCCCTTCAGATTTTGGAAGCTAAGCAGAATCATGGGCCTACAGCCGTAGCCCTGTGGCATCCTATCCCATCAGATCTCTGAAGCTAAGCAGGGTCGGGCCTGGTTAGTACTTGGATGGGAGACCATCTGGGAACACCAGGTGCTGTAGGCTTGGGAGACGGACCCAGCAACCCACTCCCAAAAATCAATCCGCCATTGAAAACCCTATGAATAGAGTTCTTAGACTTGAAGTTTCAGCAGCGTGAGCCGTTCCTCTCCAACCTTTGCCACCACTCAGTCTCTCTCCCTCCACCTTGGGTTCTAGTCATGCCAGAAGCCAATGCAACACCAATCTTTCCTCAGTAAAAAGAACAAAAGAAAAAAGAGAGAGAAAAAAAAAAAAAAAAAAAACCAACCCACAGTCTTGGAATATAAGACCCTGCAGGGGGTACCATGCAGCCCATCATCCTCCAAGGAGAGTTCCGTAGTACCTCCAGCCTGCCATGCACTCCTAGATGGCCCCATATCTGATGAAATCTTCCACAGTTGTTTTCTCTGGATTAAGGTTTCTAGTGAGTCAACCCACCATTTCATCCTCTTCCCTGTCATTTTACTCTCCACTATTTGGCAAGTTGTCCTTGTGCTGCCCACATTTTAAAAAATAATTAAAGTTGCTCTCTGCTCATTTTTGTTGTTGTTGTTATTGTTTTGAGTAGATAACTTCATGAGTTTCCCTAACAGTTTTCTTACCCAGTTGAAGTGTGGCTGTTAACTGTCCGCCATCTTAACCAGAACCCAGCTGTCCTTGAAAATGTAAAAATTACATATGTAGTTCACATTTGTGGTTTCCATCTTAATTCCACTGGACAGTACTAGCCTAGAAATTTGTGATTAGGACTCTCAGCAAATGTGTTCCACAAAAAAGGAAGACATGAGGAATGGTGTAAAATTAATATTTTATAAGTATGGAAAGTTATGCAAAATATAGGTTTGTAACGCCATTGTTATGATATCAGAAAACCTAGAAAAGATCAAAGATTCACATAAATGTGTTCTTGATTTTTCTCAGCTATCAACCCTCTGGGGAATTATTAAACTCAGAGAAGAGGAAAGAAGGTATCCTATTCTCAGCTTTGTCATTTGTCAGGAGTTTTATTCATTCTTTTCCTCTGAAAGAAGCCAAGATTTTAATAGCAGCTATTTTAAGGCATGGAATGATAAGAACCAAATTTTGAAATGTTTCAGAGTGGAACTTAATAATTAAGAAGGTAGTCTTTCTATTGCTTCCAATATAATGTATTATTTTCCTAGACTAACATATCCAATATGTCTAGTGAAGTATGAGGCTGAAAGGAAATCCTGCATCTTGCATTTCTAGCATCCTTTACACATTAAGATGTTTATGCAAAGGCAAAGAAAATGGAAAACCACTACTTTTACATTTACTTTTCTGGTCACACAAATTTGCAATGATCCCTTATGTAGCATTTTGGACCTGTTCACGGCTGCATACAGTAAATGATTCAGCACTTCTCTGGGCATGAATAATTCATAAGGGAAGTGCCACACACCAAATTTGTTGAGTTATGTGATTCCTACAGAGCCTTTTAAAACATGATCTATGCACTTATTCCTATTGCTCTATTTTTACCATATCTTTGCAGGAGGACAATTACTATGATGGACATAAAATCTAAAACTAGTTAAATGATACTACAAAATGCTTCATAAAGTTTAAGTGCAACACAGAATGACTTCTCCATTTCTCTAACTGTGATAACCAACCTTGGGACTCAGGAAAACATCAAACCTATGTTTTAAACTGGGAAGTTTTAAAGGATGTTAACAGTAACTCTGTAACTATAGATAGCATATTGATTGAAACAGTTATTGGCTTCATCACCACACTTCCTTACATCTTCTTTTATTTTCTTTTAATAATCTTTCTTATTATTCTAAGATAAAGAATCTATATCTATAGTCCTCAATTATAAGTAACAGGAAATATTTGACTTCTTTTGATTTCACAATGGATTAATAATACCAGATCTAGAAAAAAACCTTAAAAGTCTAAAAAGTTGTAGCTGCCTAGGATTTGATCTACTACATATATCAGTCAAAACTATCATCTTCAAAGCTGATTTCCTACTCCTAAAGATAAGAGCCTAAAAGTTTCCTTTTCCTTGTTTATGTGAAATTAACTTATCTTGGAACTGTGAAGAATAAATCTAATCTACGTTTGTGAGAATTGAAATACTCTCTCAATGCCTTTTTCTTGTCACTCTATTTTATCTCGTAGGTAATCGCACTCACACATATTTGGCTTACCTAATCTCTCTCTCCTGTGCTCTGGTCCCACATATTGAATTTATTTGATACTAAACACTTAGTTATGTTAAGGACATCTCAAACTCCAAACATTCAAAATTAAATTTATGCTCTGCATGTCCAAATCCTGGGAGAAGGACCTGGCAACCCCCTCCCAAAAATCAATCTGCCATTGAAAACCCTATGAACAGCAGAGAAGCACTGACAATAGTGTTTCCCCTGTTGAACAGAGGGTCGCTATGAGTCGGATACCGACTCGACGGCACCTAACAACAACAACAACAACAACAATATCCAAATCCAGTGAGTAATTGCACTCAAAATGAAATCATTCTCAATATCAATTTCTGCCCAAATATCCTTGTTCCTGGGTGCCATCGAGTTGGCGTCTGACTCATAGTGACCCTATACATAACAGACAAGAGAGTATTGTTACTAATTCTCTGCTATTCCTAGGTTTTTCAATGGCTGATTGATTTTTGGGAGTGGGTTGCTGGGTCGTCTCCCAAGCCCACACTTTCTGGTGTTTCCAGGCAGTCTCCCATCCAAGTACTAACCAGGCCAGAAACCTGCTTAGCTTCTGAAATCTGACATAATCAGACACAACAGTGGTATGGCTGCAGGCAAAAATATTGTGAGGTGCCATAGAGTCCTAGGTCTGACTCATAGAGACTTTCATAGTGTTTTCAATGGCTTATTGGTTCTGGAGTGGATTGCCACATGCTTCTTCCATTTTTGCAGTGTTGGGGATCTAACCTGGGTCCTCAGAGAGTGTGGAGCAGTGCTCTGCCAAGTGAGCTAAACCCCAGCTCCCCCTCATATCCTACCCTTCAGTATGTCCTAACCACCTCACCTCCGAAATTTCTTTTTTTCAGTACTGAGAGGTTGAACCCAGAGCCTTGTACATGCTGGTCAAGTGCTACCACTAAGCTGTACCCACAGCATCTTTTTAATTTATTATTTTTAGATGGGGTCTTGCTAAGTTGTATATACTCTCTGGTCTTCAATCCATGATCCTCCTGCCTCAGCCTCTCACGTTGCAGGTATTATAGGTATGTGCCACAGTACCCAGTTCTAAATCTTTCTGAAAGCCACTGATTTCTCTCCAGCAACACTTTCAATTCTCTAATTTCTGTGATTTCTCACCCAGATGTAAGTAATAGCCTCCTAAACCATCTTGCTTCCCCCATATCTGATAACTTATATACATCCCCAGAGCAGTCAAGTGTTTATGTATGTGTGTATATATTTCTGGTCCTAGAGATCAAACTCAGGACCTGATACATGAAGGCAAACACTTTACCACTGAGCTACACACCCAGCCCAAAGTGTTTACTGAAATATATAAACCAAATCAAACAACTTCTTGCATAAGTTTTTCTATTGGCTTTTCCTATTACTTAAAAAAGGAAAAGATTTTAAAAATTAACTATTATTTGCTATATATTCTGGACTCTACTTACCATGCTCTTGCTTAATTAACTCTAACTATTCAGATATCAGGGGGAAGGGTTTTATCCAAGAAAACTTTTTCTCACCTCATTGACTCAATCATTCTTTCCTGCATAATACTATGTATCTCAATTTCATAGCATGTAATGCTAGAATTTCATATAAATTTTCAAAGAAGAAATAAAATAATACATTGAAATGAAAGTTTAAAGTACTTAAAATTCTTATACTGATGACTAAACTTTAGCCTGTGGGATACATTCATATTTACCATGATTCAGACAAATAATAGATAGAATTCAAATGTGTTAAATATAGACACATACCAACCCGAAAAACCATAAAGGCACATTTAACTACTGTGAGTCCATACTACACTGTACTATAATCTGTATGAAGAGAAGAGACACTCGTTTTCAAGATGACCATTCTGATATAGTCATGGCCAAAGAAAAAAAGAGTATAATTCTGAGTATGGTCAGAGATAGAAAGAAATTTCATACGATGTTTGCTGAATTACAGTCTGCATTAGGACACCAGGTCTGCTTCTGGGGGAAAATCAAACTTTCTGAGCACTTTCTCAGGTGATCGACACTACATCTACTGCAAAATACAAGCAATGTGGGAAAGCATCAAAATCACCCTCCGTTAGAATTGTCATAGAGGGGTATGTTCTCTAAGAGCGAAACTTCTGAGCTGACTCACCAGAATCAGATAAGAAGAGTAGCAGATAGCTCCTGGAGACTACGTTTCAGAGGGCCCTACTCAACTGCACCTAACAACAACAATCATTTTCTAACCTGTAGTGGTATAAGAAGTTATATGCAGAAAAACATAAACTAGTGTTTGCTACGTTTACTATGACACAATGCAGGAAAACAATTGTCCTTTAAAAGTCCTGATAAAAGCCTATACACATTATGAATTTTGAAATACAGTATACATCTTTGCAAAAATTTGGTCCATTCTGTTGCGTTGTTCTTGAGTAGCAAGTGGAGAATGTCTAGCTATACTCCCATCTTCTGCAGTGCTAAGAATCAGACCCAGGTCCTCACAGAGCAATGAGCTGCACTCTTCAAAGAGAGCTAAACTCTTGCCCCCAAAAATCTGGTGTCTGATCCTGTCTGATCTCGAAAGCTAAGTAAGGTCAGGCCTGGTTAATATTTCTATGAGAAACTGCCCGGAGAATACTAGGTGCTTTAGAGCTTGGGAGAAGGACCTGGAAGCCCACTCCCAAAGCAATCAGATATAGAAAACCCTAGGAATACCAGAGAACCATTGACATAGTGCCAAGAATGGCACAGTGTTGAGGAGTGTTTTGTTTTGTTGTACATAGGGTCACTAGGAATTGAACCTGACTTGAAGGCACCTAACAACAAAATAGACCTAAGGACAAGTAAATAGAAGCTCATTCAACCTACTTTAAAGAACATAAGATAAACTCCAGCATTTCCTCACAGATAAGTCTCCACACACCTATTTTCTGTACTTTTAATGTTAACCACAGTCAATGTTGCTGTCTTCCTTTACATTTTGTTGTGAAATCTTCTGCCACTTTTCTTTTCCCCCTTCTAGTTTAAGTTGTCAGATTCTATATTTTCCCTTCAGTATTTCACTCAGACTTAATGAAAATTAACCTCACAGTCAAAATAAAATGAAGCTAATGGAAGAAAAGCAGAAGGTAATAACTTTATAAGAAAACTGGTACCATATCTAGGAAAATCAGTGTCAAAAGCTGTGATCATGTTATCACTTGATGATACAACATCATTAACACAGCAGATGTAAAGATATCCTGCATCTAAGTAATTGTGTCTAAGAGAAACACAGGTGTAGAGGGTACATAACACCTACTAGATTCCACTCAGAGTCTGCGAAGGTCTTGTGTTGTCATCACATTTCAAGATCTCATACAAAAATAGCAGCATATTTGATGATAAAAGATAAGGCTGAAGCATGAATGGGAAGCCAACTGCCTTATTTGTAATGCAGAAAGCTGGCATAACAAGGCATTTCCATTCTGGTAGAAATATACTCTACACGTTCTACACATTGAGAAGTATGTGAATCTTTCATATCTGGTATATGAGGATATTCCATTTTATAGTGCAGATTCTTTTCTTTTCTTATTCTTTTTTATTCTTTTTTACTTTCCCTGCTCTTTGATCTTAGACCACAACCAATAGTTTCAACTTTGCATAATTCAATACCATAAATCAGTGAAATCAATGAAATATCTACATACCAAAGGTTTAGAATAGGCTCTGTAGAAAATAAAACTCACTAAGGATGCAATACCCATGGTTGTTGTTGTTGTTAGGTGCCATTGAGTCAGATCCAACTCATAGCTATCCTACATACAACAGAATGAAACACTCCCTGACATAGTTCCATGCACATGATATTTTTTATGATTAAGCCCACTGTTGCAGTCACAGTGTCAATCCATCTAATTGAAGGTCTTCTTTTTTTTTTTTTTTTTTTGCTGAACCATATATTTACAAAGTCATGGCCTTTCTATTCATTTGTGTTTCATTTGACTATGTTTTGTAGTCCTGAAGCTCAGGAAACCAAAGAAAATCCACCACTGAACCTCAGGGCATAATGACAATCTAGTGTTTAAAATATAAGTTTTCTTAAATTGTTAAAAGAAAATAGGAATATATATATATATATATATATATATGTAAAATAACTTAAAATAAAAAATCTGAATATTTCTCTCCTATTTACAATCTACTAAGAAATAATTGCATTCTGGAATATATTAGTTTAAAATAAATAATTTAGTATGATTACATATAATGTCAAAAAAGTCTTATTAGTTTGTATGAACTTATTATACTTCTCACTTTTAAAAGAGGTATCTTCATTGCAAACCACTATTTTCTATGACAGAAAAAAGTCTGAATCATTCTTGAAATTCTATTTTCTTAGTCAAAAGGATCATGTAATGGGATGCAGTGGCAGACACTTGTAACCCCCATGATTGGAGATGCAGAGTCAAGAGGGTAGCTAGTTCAAGGCCAGTATCTTAGATTCTGACTCAGGATAAAAAATAAAAAATGGGCTGGGGGTGCAGCTCATTGGTAGAGCACTTGTAAAATATGCAGGAGGCTCTGGGTTCAAGCCCCAAATATGGGGGAAAAAAGAAGAAATCCTGTATATAATTCCTAAAGACCAAATTATTCTATACTCCTTTAGAAACCTTCCAGGTTACTATAGATTAGCATGTAGTGGACAATTTACATGTTTTGGTTAATTCTCAATTGAGAATTACTTTCTTATTCTCAGTATATGTGATTCCCGCCCAATTGATTTTACTCCAGGTCCAAAGCTGGTATGTAACTCAACTCTGGCCAAGAAAATGTGACATACTTCTGGCTCCAGTGATTGGTGCTGGGATATGCACTTGACCTCATCAGAACTAATTAGACATTCTCTGACATCCGTTGAGATTTCTCATGCTGAAATGGTATTTTCATGTAGTGTGTGGACTGGTGACAGCCAAAATTGTAAACAAAAGAAGAAAGTTTGTCTGAGAATATAGCTAATCATGAAAGAGAACCAAGATTTGAAGAGAGTAATTGGACCAAGGGACATTGTTTGACCCACTTATTCAAGCAGCTGGTAAGTTCATCCATGGTACTAGAAGTCTCAGTATCTGAAAGAAATAAGGTTTTTTCTTCTTTTTTTTTAATAACACACTAGTTTGCATTTTCTGTACCTTGAAACATAAATGACTGAATAGACACAACAATAATTTTATTTCATATTATCTATACAAATTCAAACTCTACAGAATGGCATTTAATAATATATTGACCTAAGATATTTTGCCATTTTTTCCCTCATGGTCTTAGAGATAGAATCCAAGACAGAGTATGGTTGACAAGTGTTCAATTACTGAAGTATATCCCCAGCCCTATTTTTCATATTTTAAAAAATATTTGTGTTCAGCCTAGTGCCATGGTGCATACTTATAATTGTAGATACTGGGGAAACTGAGGCAGGAGGATTGGAGGTTCAAGGTCAGAGGAAGCCTATGCAACTTAGCAAGACTCTATCTCAAAATAAAAGAAATGGACTGAAGATGTGACTTAGTTGTAGAGTGCTTCGAAAAGCATGCCTGAGGCTCTGCATTCAACCTCCTGGCAGAGCAAAAATAAATAAATTAATTAATTAATTAATTAAAAATTTAAATAGGGGCTAGGGGTGCAGCTCACTGGTACAGTGCTAGCATGTGCGAAGCCCAGGGTTTCCTCTTTTAGTACCGCAAAAAATAAATAGATAAATAAAAAATGAAGACGAAGAAAATTATACCTTCTAATTATCACTGTTCTTCTGTTCTCTTGTATGTATTCTCTGTTATATTCAATGTAAATGTAATGAGTAGGAAGAAAAATATACATTACCAAAACAAAATTCTGTTACATATACCTCCAATTTTCTCACTTGAATTGTAATCATAATAGAGGAAGGAGGCAGTTCACACAGTTCAGATATTGTTTGTAATTTGGGAACAGATTATTCAGAAATGAATTTTATAATAGCAGCACAATTACTTCAACATGACAGAACTACCTAGCATTTTGTTTAATTTATCATGGTATTAACCTAAGTATAATTATATGTAAAGTCATGATGAATAGTAGGTTTCTGATGTAGTAGGTTTGCAAGATCCTACACACTGGAAATTTTTATGCAGGTTGTTCTAAAGATTTTTTCTGGCATGATCCATGCAGGCCCAAATGTCTCTATATATCTTCTACTTTATGCTGTTCCATGGCTCTGGGTATCATAATCATCACCTGTGGCAGTCTGTGTTGAGGTGTCACGTCCATTCACAGGCTCTAAATTATTAGTTGCAAGAATATCTATTTACAACTAAAATTTTCAAGGTTGGCCTTTTAGGTAGGACATTTTCAATGCTTTTTAACAGTTTTGTAATGGCTCCGAATAAATATCTATCTCAGTTACTATCACATGGAAATTATTTTCCCTATTTGCATAAGTTGCTGTAGATCAGTCACTTTGTTTTTGACTATTTACTTTTTGCTTTATGAGACAAGGTCTCATTATGTGCCAAACTGGCCTAGAATTCACAATCCTCCTGCTTCATCCTCCCAAGTTCTGGAATTATAAGCTTGCACCATCATGCTCAATTTATTAGTCAGTCTGTAGGTTACCTGATTGCAGAGTCTATCCTTTTTCCCATCTTTGCTTCAGTTGGTTCAGTCATGTGATTGTATACTAATTGGAAGAACCTTTCCCCATAGATAAATACAGATTTTAAGTAAAAATACATAAATATTATAAGATCTCTCCTCACCTGGAGTCTTAACTTTAAGATTCACTCAATGATAAATTGCCTCATAAAGAGAACAGACATCATTCATATTCTCTTTGTAGTTTTCTAGGAAAAGCTGTGACATTCAAAATGTATAGGAAGTATGTTGTTGTTGTTAGGTGCCGTCCAGTTGTATCTGGCTCAAAGCGACCCTCATAGGGTTTTCAATGGCTGATTGTTTTGGGACTGCCTTGGGAGTGCATTGCCACATCCTTCACTCATTTTTGTGGCGCTGGGAATTGAACCTGGGACCTCAGAAAGTACAGAGCAGTACTCTACCAACTGATCTAACACCTAGCCATAGGAATCATACTAATTTAAATATCTATTAGATGAAGTAAGGCTTTCCATAATAAGAATCTTATTATAGGAAGTGTGCTATTTTAAATATCTATTAGTAAAAAAAGACTTTCTAGGCAGGTGATTAGTAATTCAGTAAATTACTAGATTCAGTTAAACCCATGTGTCAACACCTAATTAAGGTCATCAACTCAAAAAGATTTATGCTGCCATCTTCATTGTTTTATTAACAATCCTTCAAAGGACTGTTCTTGAGTCTATAGATTCTGCTTTGAATCTGTTCTTTGAATACAGTACTTAAGCCAAGATTAATTTATTCAAACTTTGCCTTTGTGTAAAACCCATTGACATCAAACAAGCTTTACCGGGAGTCTTCGATCTTAGAATATCTGCGATACCAAAAGTGAAACCAGACTGAAATTTAATACAAGAATTTTTTATTAGGAAACATGAACAATCATTATTTTCATTTGTATTTTGATTTTCAGATTGTTTTAATGAAATTGTTTTCTCCTAAGAGTCAATATGTCACAAAGTCTCATTATTCACCTGATATATATTCACCTGATATATATATATATATTCTTACTGCATTTTTGTTGTTGTTGTTAGGTGCTGTTGAGTCGGTATCTGACTCATAGCGACCCTTATAGGGTTTTCAATGGCTGACTGTTTCGGGATTGCTTTGGGAGTGGGTTGCCATATCCTTCTCCCATCTTGCAGTGCTGGGAATCGAACTCTGGACCTCAGAGACTGCAGAGCAGCGCTCTACCAACTGAGCTAAATCCCAGCCCTCTTACTGCATTAGGCAGTAAGAACTTTAGGTTATGATGGTTTCTTTTGAATTTATAATATTAGTTATAAATGTTTAGAATTTCTCAATAGTATGCTGTGAATATAATAAGAACATGATTTGGTCCAGTCCCTCTTTACTACAGTGGGGAGAATGGAAATGGTGGTAAGGACAGAGGGAAAGTTTCACAGGAGTAGAATTTGACATTTTAAGATTGGTAAATAGCATTTTGTAGTGGGAATAGCATGAAAGCAAAGAAAAAATTATTACAAGGATGAAGATTTCTGCAAAACATCACTAGCAGTCAGAAGACTAATCTTATTAAACACACGGTATATACCAAGGAACTTGTAAGGCATATCATTGGGGAGGATGATATAAAACATTGCCATCCATACAGATATTGAATAAACATTGCTTTGCAAGTAGTGGAGTCACAAGAATTGAGGCTATCCTGAACATTATATATGCAGAGCTTTCTTAAACAACTCTGAAGTATACCTTGATGATCACTTGTTACTATTATCACTCTTCTTCCATGATCTTAAAGCCAAAATAACTCTCTTTCTACATAGCAAGAATGTCAATGTTGTTGTTAGGTGCTGTAGAGGCGAGTCTGACTCAAAGCAACCCTACATATAATATGTATAACAGAATGAAATACTCCGTAATTCTGTGCCAGGCACATGATCTTTTCGATGCTTAAGACCATTGTTGCAGCCATACCAAGAATATAAGCAGAAGAACATAATAAAGAAAAGTCTGGCTTTAAGGCAAGGATCACAGTTACACAGGAAGAAAATCCAATGTGAACAAAGAACTAGGTTCAAGAGGAAGAAAATCTGGGGATGCGAGAGTCTCATGAAAACTAGGCAAGGCAACGTGTTTCTTCCCCTGATTCATTTCTTCCATGTGAATATACTCATAGGGTTTTATCACACTGGTAGTTTTATTTCACGGGTCTTCACAGACAAGCTAGCCTATAATTACCAACTAATGAATAGCACAGATCTTCATATGGCAGGACATTGAAAACATATATACATGAATCAACAGGTGATTAGTTAATAGAATGTATTAGAAAAGCTGCAAACCCCATACAACAAATACCAATCCTCTCATTTGGGGGTTTTCATCACTGAGTGAAAAATGCAGTTAATTCATGTAACCATTGTTCATGCTTTAAAATTATTCCAGGGTGTTATTAAAGAATTTTTCCATCATGTCACCACCCATGGATTAATAGAGACAAAGAACACCTGGTCAATATAACTGAATGAAGCCTCTTGTTAATATTTAGTTCCAATCTGAAAGCTTGTAATGGCAATATTATACTTTGGAGTAAAAACTGTCTTAAGGAAACATTGTTTTGAGTTTATATGTGTCAAGCACTGAGGTAGACACAAATGTCTAAAAAATAAAACAGATTTCCTCAAGTCAAATAGAGCATTGGGTGAGAAAAATAGACATGGAATAATAAAACAATTACAAATGATATACTATGATAATTGATAAAGCATTTTAAAAGATGAAAGAGTTTGGTAGATGATAATTCAGTTAGACCTTTTTGAAAAGTCATTCTCTTTTATCATTTGTTTTGCTTATTCTTTATTGATTTTCTGGCTTAAAAGGAGAAGTATGTGGCAAACAACAGGAGTAAGAGCTAAGGTGTGACAAGGTGAAACCATTTCATGTTGTTGTTGTTGTTAGGTGCCACTGAGTGGGATCTGACTCATAGTGACCCTCACAGGGTTTTCAATGGCTGATTGTTCTGGGATTGCATCAGGAGTGGATTGTCATGTCCTTCTCACATTTTTGTGGGGCTGAGGACCCAACCTGGGTCCTCAGAGAGCACGGAGCAGTGCTCTACCAATTGCGCTAAACCTCAGCCCCATTTCATGGTGTTGTTGTTGCCAGGTGCCCTTGAGTCTATGTCCTACTCATAGTGACACTGCATACAGCAGAAGAAACTGTATTGTTAGTCCTTCTCTGATACTCATAGGGTTTTCAATGAATGATTTTTTTTTAGGGGGGAGTGGGTTGTCACGTCTTTCTCTCAAGCATACAGCATGTGATGTTCTTAGTTGGTCAGCCATTCAAGTACTAACCAAGCCTGACCCTGCTTAGCTTCTGAGATCTGATGGGATCCGAGGCCACAGTAGTACAGCTGCAGGCATTTTTTAGGAATGTGTTGTTGTTGTTAGGTGCCGTCGAGTCGGTATCCGACTCATAGCGACCCTCTGTACAACAGGGGAAACACTATTGTCAGTGCTTCTCTGCTGTTCATAGGGTTTTCAATGGCAGATTGATTTTTTGGGGGAGGGGGTTGCCAGGTCCTTCTCCCAAGCCTACAGCTTCTGGTGTTCCCAGGTGGTCTCCCATCCAGGTACTAACCAAGCCCTACCCTGCTTAGCTTCTGAGATCTGATGGGATCGGATGCCACAGGGTTACAGCTGCAGGCTTTAGGAATGTAGTTTCCCTAAAAGAAGTGCATTTCATTGTACTCACTGGAATAATCTGAGGACTACCCTGGACATGTATTTTACAGGTATATAAAAGCAACAGATAAGCACATAAAATTAGTCATCATATATTTGTATTAGCCTGCAGCCTTCCCACTGTGATGTCTAATCCTGTCAGATTTTGTAAGCTAAGCAGAGTCAGACCTGGTTACTACTTGGATGGGCCACCACCTGGCAACATCAGGTGCTGTTGGCATGGGAGAAGAACCTAGCAAACCACTCCCAAAAACAATCGGCCATTGAAAACCCTATAAATAGCAGAGAATCATTAACAATACTGTTTCATCTTTGGTACCTAACAACAACAACAACGACAACAACAACAACATATTTGTACTCATGTATGAGAGTGACTATTTTTAAATGAAGAAAACAACAAATCAAAGTCAAAAGCTTAAAGAATGTAATAAATAATGATTCCCCAAAGATCATAATCTCATTTAGCCAGGGTTTATTTCTTGTAAAATTTATATCTAGGTTATTAACTAAGAAAGAGTAATAGTAATTAACTCATTTTCAGAACCAGTCAAAAAGAAAGCTAGAAGAATATGAACTTGTTAATGATAGAAGTAAAAACGATTTTATGTTAAAAGCTGAAATATCAAATCCTTGTTTCCAATTTGTAGAGAATTAGATGTTTACTAATTTCTTAATGGATCAAAGAACTTTTCTCTGGAGGAAGAAAGAATTTTCATCTCTTTCCCTACCTCTCCTAATATTTAGCAAAACAAATCATATAACTATCAGCATTGTTGTTGTTGTTAGGTGCCATTGAGTCAGATCTGAAACATAGCGACCCTATGTATAGCAGAACGAAACAGTCCTAGATTCTATGCCATGCACAGGATCTTATTTATGTTTAAGCAGTTGCAGTCACTGTGTCAATCCATCTACTGGAGGGTTTCCCTTTTTGCATTACCTGCCACTATCCTAAACATCATGTCCTTCTCCAGGGATTGGTCCCTCCTAACTACATGTCCAAAATACCTAAGACACAGGCTGGTCATCCTTGCTTCCAAGGAGCACTCTGGTTGCACTTCTTCTGGGACAGATCTGTTGGTTCTTTTGACAGTCTGTGGTATATTCAATAATTGTGTCCAGAACCATAATTCAAAAGCATCAATTCTTCTATTGTCTCCCTTGTTTAATGTCCAGCTTTCATAACTATATGATGCAACTGAAAACACCATGGCATGAGTCAGGGACACCTTCATCTTCATGGTGACATCTTTATTTTCAATATGTTAAAGAGATTGTTCGCTACTGCTTTTCCCAAAGCAATGTGTCTTTTGATTTCTTGACTGCTGCTTCCATGGGTGCAGATTGTAGAACCCAGTAAAGCAAAATTGTGGACAACTTCAATCATTTCTCCATTTATTTTGAAGTTGCATACTGACCCAGTAGTAAGGATTTTTGTTTTGTTAATTTTGAGTCATAATCCATACTGAAGGTTATGTTCTTTGATCTTCATCACTAAATGTTTCAAATCGTCTTCACTTTCAGCAAGCAGAGATGCCTCATCTGTGTAGTGCAGGTTGTTAAAGAGTCTTCTTCCAGTCCTGATGCCAAATTCTCCTTCCTAAAGTCCAGCCTCTCAGACTATTTACTCAGCACAGAAATTGAAGAGGTATGGTGAAAGCATACAGCCCCGATGCACACCTTTCTCCACTAGCAGTGTTTCCCTGTTCTGTTTGAACTACTGCCTCCTGGGCCATGTACAGATTCCTCATGAGTACAATTAGGGGCTCTGGTATTCCTGCTCTTTGCAGTGTTATCCATAATTTATTATGATCCACACAGTCAAATGCCTTTGCATAGACAATAAAATATTGCTAGACAACTTTCTGATATTCTCTGCTTTTAGCTAATATTCATCTGACATCAGAAATGATGTCCCTGATTTCCTGCCCTCTTCTGAATCTGGCTTGACTTTTCTGGCAGTTTCTTCTCTATATAATACTGCAGTCACTTTTGAATGATCTTTAGTAAAATTTTGTTTGCTTATAATATTAATGATATCTTTCCATTATTTCCAAATTCAGTTGGATCCCCTTTCTTGGGAATAGGCACAAGTATGGATCCCTTCTAGTCAGTTGGCCAGGTAGCTGTTTTCCAAATCTGTTTGCATAAACATGTTAGCACCTACAGTGTTGTATCTGTTTTTTGAAACATCTTTATTGGTATTCTATCAGTTCCTGGAGGCTTGGGTTTCATCAGTTCTTTCAAGGCGGCTTCCACTTCGTCCTCTTCATATGCAACCTCTTGAAATGGTTGGTCATCTACCAATTCTTTTTTGGATAATGACTCTGTGTATTCCTTCCATCTTCTTTTGATATTTCCTGCATCGTTTAATATTTTCCCTGTAGAATCTTCCACTATTGCCACTCAAAGCTTAAATTTTTTCTTCACTTCCTGAAGCTTGAAAAACACAGTGTGTTCTTCCATTTTGGTTTTCTGCCTCTAGGTCTTTGCACATGTCATTATAATATTTGATTTTGTCTTCTCAAGCTGCCCCTTGAAATCTTCTCTTTAGTTCTTTAACTTCATCATGTCTTCCTTTTACTTTAGCTACTTAACATGCAAGGGCAAGTTTCAGAGTCTCTTTTGATGTGAAATTTGATCTTTTCTTTTTTTCCTGTCTTTTAAATAATCTTTGGTTTTCTTCACAAATAATATCTTTGATGTCCTGCCACAACTTGTCTGGTTTATCACTTGTGTCTAATGCATTAAACCTGTTCTTGAGGTGGTCTCTTAACTCAGGTGGGATATATTCAAGGTCATACTTTGGCTCTCATACACTTGTTCTAATTTTCTTCAGTTTCAGTTTGAAGTTCCATAGGAGAAGTTGATGGTCTGATCCATAGTCAGCACCTGGTCTTGTTATGACATTTGATATGGAGCTTTTCCCTAGTTTCTTTCCACAAATGTAGTAAATTTGGTTCTTGTATGTTCCATCTGGTGAAGTCCATGTGTATAGTCATCGTTTATATTGGTGAAAAAATGCATTTGTAATGAAAAGATCATTGGTCTGACAAAATCCTGTCATGCCATCTCCAGCATCGTTTCTGTCACCAAGACCATATTTTCCGACTAGTTAGCCTTCTTTGTTTCCAATTTTTGCATTTCAGCTACCAGTAAGTGTTAGTACATCCTGATTTCATATTTGATCTATTTCAGTTTGTGGAAGCTGATAGAAATATTCCCTATCTTCATTTGTGGTCTTAGTGGTAGGTGCATAAATTTGAATAATAGTCTTGTTAACTGGCCTTCCTTGTAGGCATATAGGTATTATCCAAATATAGCATTGTATTTCATAACAGATCTTCTGGTGTCTTTTTTCATGATGAATGCAACTCCATATCGCTTTAGTTTTTCATTCCAAGCATAGTAGAACATATCATTATCTGGTTCAAAATGCCCCATGCCAGTCCATTTTAGCTGACTGATGCCTAGATTGTCAATGTTTATGTGATCCATTTCTCTTCTAATGATTTCTAATTTTCCTAGGTTCATACTAAGTACATTCCATGTTCCAATTATTAATGGATGTTTACAGTTGTTTCTCCTCTGTTTTAGTCATGCAATATTGGCAAATCGAGGTCCCTGGGGCTTTACTCCATTTCCTTTGTTAAAGTAGATGCTACTTTGAGGAGGCAAGTCTTCTCAGTAGTTTTTTGAGTGTCTTCCACGCTGGGAGGCTCATTTTCTGGCACTATATCTGATAATGTTTCTCTGCTATTCATAGGGTTTTCAATGGCTAGTTGTTTTGGGAGTGGGTTGCCAGATCCTCCTCCCTAGTCTGTCTTAGTGTGTAAGCTCAACTGAAACCTGTCCCTCATGGATGACCCTGCTGGTATCTGAGATACCTGTGGCATAGCTTTCAGCCTCATAACAAGATACAAGCCCATACATTATGGAAAACTGACAGACATGTGGGGGAATTATCAATATTAGGCCACCAAAAAATAGCGATTCCATTTGTATCTACCTTTGGAACTGTCTTTTAAGACTCATTCTGCAGAGAGATTTTTTACCCTCAATGCATGATGGCTGTAAAATATGTCTGCAAATTCCTTGACACTTTTCCCATCCAGTGGTAGAGTTTAAGTTCCCTCATCCCATTGAAACTTAGTGTGTTTATGATTTGCTTCTAACTTATAAAATGACACAAAAGTGACATAGTGAGATTCCAGAGGTTCAGTCATAAAAATCAATAAAGCCTTAATCACTGGAATACTTCTTGGTGAAGCTCCAAATTACCCTATAAGTATGTAACTATTATAAGGACTCAGGTGGTAAGGCAGCCCAAGAAACCACATCAGATTTATCATTTCTAAGTCTCAGTTAAGGCCCAACATGACAGTTAGAAATAACTTTCAGATTTTATCTGTGAATTAAACACCTTTGGTGATACCGGTCACTCACCCTCACATGTCATGTCTTTCCCCATGAAACCCAAAAGATCACAGAACAGAGAAAAATCTGTTTCTTCTGTGACTTTTCCCAATTCATTTTAGATGGGCTCGCACTACATAGCTCAAGTCTGTCTTGAATTCTTGGGCTCAAGTGAGATTCCCACCTCAGGCTTCTGAGTAGTTGACCTACGGGATGCCTACCACCATGCCCAGCTACCTCTCTAAATTCTTAACCCGGAGATTCAGTGAGCACAGCAAAAGTGTTCAAAGACACAGAGTGATTATTATTCAGTAACAGTAATGGCTATGCAAGGATTAAAAATGTGCTATGTCAGCATGAACAAGAGATTCATATAAACACGAAGTGAAAAATAGGAAATCTATCAAGACATTTTTATAACAGAAAGCTATTAACAAATAACAAATTACTCATTGTGGAAAAGGACAATATTTCTCCTGGAAGAAATCTAACATTTGAAAATTCTTTTTTTTTTCTTCTTTACAGTTTTCGGGACCAAACTGAGTCTCATGCATGCTAGGCAAGTTCTCTACTACCAAACTACACCCTCAGCTCTCATTTGGAAATTCTAAATAATATTTAGCTGAATGGATATTACATTATTCTGTCAAGCCAAGTCCTGTTAGGAACTTGAAGTTCCTAAGTGGTTTAAAACCAGATTTGTCTTTTCTACTCTGACTAAATTGGTTATTGTGAACTTGTATTCTTGTCATACATTAAATGTTTTACTTGTGAGTATCTCTGCCTTGAAAATATACTTGAGTCTAGGGGTGTAGCTTAGTGGTTGACTGCATGCCTAGCATGCAGAAGGTGCTGGGTTCAATTCCCACTGCCAAAAGAAAAAGAAAACTGCCTCATATTGTAAGAAAGTGTTTTTAAAAACAAGCAAGCAAACAGATAATCTCTTCCATCATAAATCTTTCAACCTAGAAAATGTTTGTCTGACTATATGTATGGCAGGTTGAATTGCATAGATCAAGTTCTTTGTGCCAAGCTTTTTAGGTCAGAATAAAAATACCACTGGAATTTCTGGTTATAATAAATTCACTCATGAAAGATAAAAATTATTTTTGCTGAAAAGTGGTCCCTGAAAAAGGTAAGTTTTAGCACATTTTATACTGCATCAAGAAGAATGAAGTACTACCCATTCAACTGATTCAGGGTTGTTAGTTATTCTTCGTAATATTCCAAGTCACCCAACAAATCAAAATGTCCTTTTCCCTGACCAAAAGCAAACACTGCCAGATTGCAAAGATTTGGTGTTATCATGTCATGCCCAAACATTAATAGTTATAACCTCAGAATAATTTTGGCTAAATTTATTTGCATTTTGTCATCTAAATTTTAAAACATGTCATCTTTTGTGAGCATTTAATTCATTTAAACAACTAGGTTGAAAACTGTGGGCCATGTGCTAAAGTGATATTGGTAAGTCTGTAGATAAGTACCAACCAACAGATATACAATGGAAAACCTATGCAAGAGCTGTACATAGAATTGTAAATTTCAACTAGCCACATGTAAAAAAGTGAAAGGAGATAAGTGGAATTAACTTTTAAATATACTTAATTTAACCTAATATCCCAAATTATTATCATTTTAACCTGTAGTCAAATTGAATATTTTACTTTATTCTTTCACTAAGACTTTGAAACGGCACTTATTTATTTTCTGCTTGTGGCATATCTTAATGTGAGCTAATCTTATTTCAAGCACCCAAAACCCACACAAGAAGGGGGTCCACCATGCTGAAATTAAATAATGTAGCTACATCTATAGAATATGATCTACTGTGAAGCAAATCTATGCTTTATGCATTTGTATTTGCTTCATATTACCCCTTTATGGCAAGGCAAAAAATAAGTAAATACAGTTGATTTTCATCTTCATACAAAAATAAAAGAATGACTTGTTAATCAAAATAAACTTTTATTTCTTCCCACTAGCTTTTATTCCAAGAGCGTATATGCTACTGAGAATCAATATGAAAATTTATTCAAAGTTTATTGAAACTACAAAAAAGACTGAGTGTAACAATTTAATGTTTCTTTTGACTTAAATGTCATCTACAGGAACCTCTGAGAACATTCTTTCATGGTCTTTAAGCCTCATCTCCACCATTAGTCCATCATACCATCCTGTTTTAGTTATTGTTCACCTAACCATATGAAAATACGCTATTTATTAAAATCAGGTTATCTGCTATAACAGGTTCTGTGAGGGTAGGCACTCCTGAAAGCATGCAGTAAGTATTAGTTCATTGAATAAATAAATATCTTCATTTCATTTTTAAAACATAGGTATTTCCCTATATAATTTACACAAAGGAAACCAACTGATATGTTGTATTGGAAGTTTCTCCTCAGAGTCACTGTCTTCTCAGACATTGCCAAGGATGCAAAGCTACTCCTCTGGTGGTTTGCATGGCAGGATGTCCACCCCTCCAATAGCAACAAACTCAGAGAAAGAGAACTTCACCTTTGTGAATCTAGGATGAGACAAAAGCTTATCTGTTTCCCCAAAATAGCATCTATAGTCTGGCTTATACAATGCTCTTAATCCATCATACAAACACGTTTCTTTCTTGTTATTGAAAAAGCCTCTCAAATTTAATTAAAGTCAATAAAGAAATTAAAAGCTTAATGAGAGCAAGAATCCTCTGAGTGTGATCATGCTGTTATCAGCCTGTGATGTTGTAAAAGATAGGATTATGATTTTATTGCCTGGACCAGCAAGAGAAGAGAAAGGATAAAGAGGAGAGTTGTGAAAAAATCTCCTGGTGAGAGAAATCTCAGAGTGAAAAACTGTTGCATTAATCAAGTCGGTGGAGAAATTAAATACAAAAGCAGGACTTGCAAGCACAGCCACCTATTGTTTAAAGGAAGGTAGAGAGATAATTTCAGAGGGACTTAAACAAGATTTTTACTCAATGTGAAACTAAGTGAGAAATCTTGGGATACCAACCACAGTCCCTTTATGCAGAATCACTAAACGATTAGAAATGGACTGAGTCAGCTCTTCAGTAATATTTATTTTTATTTCACTTTTTTAAAATCTCTATTTTCTGACCTAGAAATTCAGTATAAACTTTTGCCTTTAGGACAAGACACCTCTTACACAGGTATGGAAAGTCTATAGAACAGTGGGCAGGAGAGATGTGGGAGTCCATGACTCAGTACTGGCGGGCTTCTGTTCCCTTTTCAGGAGTGAAGAGCACCCTCCAGACACCCACAGTTCTTGCCTTACTTACCTTCCATGAGGGACCATACCTACACCACTTTTACATTTACATTTATTGTAACATTATTGGCCTATCATGAAATCATATATATCTTTGTATCTTGAAAATTCTATTTAAAAACACAAATTAACTATCATGTTATAATTTTTTTGAACATTTCCTGTAGCAGACCTCCTTACCATATGAAGTTCTTCATTAGATGAGATCCCAAGATCCAAAAAGATGATTTCCCTGGTGGAGAGAAAAAAAAAAATACCCATGAAAAGTAGAGCAAATGAGCAATATATCATATGATATTCAGGTAGTTCTAGCTTTCAAATTTAAATTCCTTTCTCTTTGCCTAAAACATTCATTCAAATAAGACTACTGTCAGTGTTTGAATAGTCAAAATACATTTACATTTATTGTAACATTATTGGCCTATTACAAAGTCATATATATATGTATATACACACATACATACATATATATGTGTGATATATATATTATATATATATATGTGTGTGTGTGTGCATGTGTGTGGGTGTATATATTTTTTATTTAGGGTGAAAAACAGAGACAGATTTTCTACTTCTGATTTTAATACAACTCATTTTACTTTATTGGTCTCAGTTTGTTAATATATAAAATCATGGAATTTGCTTCAGTGAAGTTAAATCATATCCAAAATTCTAATTCTGTTTAAGGCAAAGATAAACTAATTTTAACCATTTTTAAGAACTTGGTAATTTTTCAATGCAACTAAGTAAACACATAGACACACACACACACACACACACAGACACACACACAAAGCATCAAGTTGTAGTTCCGGAATCTTGCATTTAAACTGGAATTTGCAGGTTTTGAGCAATTTGCAACTATTTAATTTCAATCAGAAATATACATATTTTTCTTACATTTTAGTATTCTGAATATTGGAAACTTGAAACAGAAGAAGAAAACTCTTAATTTGTCCTTGACTGATTTAAATACTTTTACATACCTTTCACTCATAGAAAATATTTCTCCGCAATTAGTTTTTTTCCATCCTTACCATATTTTTTCCATCCTTATGTTTTTTCCACTACTATACTTTAAATTTGAACTGCAAACTTGGAACTGAACAAAAGCAAATGGTTTCCAAAATCAGTAAGCTGCTGTGAATCACTTTCAATAAGAGAAGAAAACCAAATGAATTACAGCAAGCATTAGGCTCCGGAATTGAAATTACAAGCACTCTAAGGAGTATTTATAGTATGTGGTCCAAGGATCCTGCTGTGTGGGTCCATTAACATTGCAGACCCTGCTGAATTATGAAAATGCTCCTAAGAGCTAACATTTTTACAAAAAGATGGAGAAATCAAATCCTCCAAATACTCCCTTGATAAATAAAAGGTTATATAAGACTTACTATTTATATTGTAGTATTAAGAAAACTTTAAGACATGCAGATATATTTCACATGTTGAAAATGGTGAAATGCCTGGTATTAAAATGAATGAGCGGAGCAACTGAAAACTCCATTAAATACATCTGATTTTAAATTCCATCACCAATAGAAAATGACTCCGGTACTCCCAAAGTAATAAAGTCCAATGTTCTTTTGTGCAGCTCAAGAATGTAGAGCTTGGGCAGCTGAACGTTATTGGGAGTTTGATTTCATTTTAATATAAGAAGAAATAAAATATCGTGAGATAGTGTCCAGTGACTAGGAACATTTAAACAGAGGCTAGGTGGCCCTTGTTAGAACCTTCAAGAAAAAGCTTCTTGACTAAAGGGTCTTTACACTTTGTTCCAATACCCTAGGTTGCATAACTCTTTCTCATTACCTTTGCAGTGACCCTGTAAGAAAATCTGGAACATAAAGCAACTCTTGGTTAATATACTCAAAATATCAATTATAGAACGCTTGTTTACTTCCCTCTTCTCCAGGAACTAAGTATCCTATAGGAGCAAAATTTTTCCTACCCCATTCCTTACCCTAAGTCTGGATTTGATGTATGCTTCCAAAGAACATCCATTCAAACCCTATAGCACTATTGTTCACACTGCATTATAAGGGTTGCATTTGACTATAGGCTCCTGTAGACAGTAGTTATTATTTTAACTAAAATGCATAAAAATTAGTTCCATGTAAGCACCAGTTCCAAAATGTTAATATGGTACTTAAAAATATAGTTTTGAGATAGATTTGGCAAATGCTCCATGATCCAGAGGTTAAGCAAATTTATTTATTTAAATACATCACAGAGCCATGAAAATGTTATATATCCTATGAAGTACTATTATTATTAAGAAGGTAAGTGGATACTGAACTTCTTCATGTTATTTTTATCTCAGATTCATTTTTACATAGAGCATTTTAGAAAACTAGAGTTTCTTCAAAATTACTTTAGCAAACACTCTGTTATTTTATTCTCCAGTTCCCTGGATAGTAACTGGCACAGATAATTTATGTAAGAAAAACTAGTATCAGTTAATAAACTCTAAACTAACTGGCTTTCCAGTTTTATGATAAAAGCTACTATATTCCCAAGTTGTTTTTCTTCTATTCATTAAATTTTATTTGTTTATTATTTTGTAGTACTGGGTGTTGAACCCAGGGACTCACACATACTTTGAAAGAACTCTACCACTGAGCTGCTCTCTCAGCCCCTCAGCCGCACCCCCTTTTTTATTTTGGAGACAAGTTCTTGCTAAATTATTCAGACTGTCCGTGACCTTGAACTTGTGATCCTCTTGCCTCCATTGCCTCAGTTGCTGGGATTACAGGAATGTACCACCACACTTGGCCCCAAGTTTTCATTAAAGAAACATTTTTTCTTCTTTATTCTGGTTGCAAAAATCCTTTCTGTGGTATACTCAGTCATTTAACTTCTGTAAACATAATTTAGGACTGGAGGTATCATATCAACATGAGATATTATGTTCCATTACAAGATAGAAATTTTTAAAATCTGTTGTATTGAATTTATAGCTGAGTGATTGTAATGTGTAAATGGAAGCTCTTTCTACATAATCAAAAAAAGTTCACACCTTCAGTCTAATACTTCATTGACATTCTTTTGGAATTTCTCTTCTGTGGGTTTTAGTTTCTTTATTCCTATTGCAATAGGGTGTCCAGATTTCTGAGCTGACAGCAATCTTGTCTCAAATTTTCTGTTTATTGATTCTGGTATATTCCTCCAAAACCTACTTGCAGTCAAGGTGAGAGAATCTTAATATTTTAGAGAGATGCCACAGCTCAATCCTGTGTTCGTTATTCCACTCATGTTCCTGTTGCCGAGATGCCTCACTTTTTCCTTCCCCCCTTTCAAACATGAGTTACCTTTGAGCTAACGCCCAATCCCACTGCATACCCAACTACTTTGACTGCCATTTCTCCCCTCTTGCTCTCAGACAAATCATTTAAGACTCATGGTCTCGCATGACAGGTCAGCCTCCAGATGTTTTGTTTTTTAACTCTTGTTCCTATGGCACTTTTCCCTTATTCACTAAGAAGTTATAAAAATCACGAGAACAAATACTTTGCTTTGTATTTTTCTGACAAATAAAAACTACCGCTTAGCTATTTGCCTGAAAATACTGATAGATGTTTATATGTAGATACATGGATGTAGCCCTATGAACCTCCCCAGTTCTTGGTATTTACAGGACAATCATAAAGGACACTGGGCCAGATACATCCAGTTGGTGTACAGTACTCCCTCTGATCTTTTAAGCTTTCCTTCTTATGGTGGGGGGTGGGGGGTAGAATTGGAGGAGAGGAATAATATCCTAAAAGCCTGAAAATGACACTCTAAATTTTCTTGACTTGTTTAGGATAAGTTTATGAATGTATAGCATGATGGGGGCACCTGTAGGAGGCATTTTGTGTTTAATAGTCAATGTAGCAGATATGCAATTACCAGAGAAGTAGAGACTGAGTATTTTTTAGGATCCAATTGCAGCAATGAGAAGCTCCATTCCACAAGTAGTGCAGCAGCAGTTAGAAATGTGCTCCAGACAGGCAAGGAGGGCTTAGTGATTTGGGGTAATACCCACTATTACCATTTCTTCCGCATTTAGCACTTTAGGAAATTTTTCTCTGCAGTAACACCCTCTCTTTGAGTATCTTTATATGGCCATTAAAATATATCAAAAGGCATTGGGGCTGGGCATGGTATCTCACTCCTCTAATGCCATCATTCAGGAGGATGAGGTAAGAGGAGGGTCAAGTTTGAGGCCGGATGTGCTGCATAGTGAGTTTAAGGCCAATGTGGGCTACATAGTGAGGCTCTGTCTCATTTTTAAAAAATAGAAATTATAGCCATGATAAAATACTACTAGTAATGACTCATGGGAGAAGGATGTGGCAATCCACTCCCAAAGCAATCCCAAAATAATCAGCCATTGAAAATCCTTTGAGGGTCGCTATGAGTCAGATCTGCCTGAAAGGCACCTAACAACAACAAATGACAAGTAATAACTCCAGTGGCTACAACAAAGACAGAAATATCTAAAGTTGATGAAGATGTTAAGCAACTAAAATTCTCAAATAGAGCTATTGGAAGTGTAAATATGGTACAACTCTTTTAAAGAACCTATTCGTCCATTTCACTTGAAAATGAACATGTGTAATCTCTACAACCTAGGAATTCAATTTCTAGATATATCTTTATCCTGAATATTTATCAATATTTACCAAAAGCCATGCAATAGAATGTCCATGGCATACACTTTTAAATAACTGAAACCCGAATATCCCACAAACCTCTGTGAATGGTGCGAAGATAAATTTAGAAATGTTCACATTATGAGAGATTATATAGTCATATTACTGTCTATAGCTGCCTACAACAAAATAAATGAATCACATAAATATTTATGTGGATCCAAAAGGTCAGACCAAAAAGTAAACATACTATATTATGAAAATTGCATAAAATATTACAAGATTATTATATGCTATAAGAAGTCAGGAAAATGTCCGACCTTCAGAAGAAAGAAGAGAATTTACTAGGATAATGGTGATGATATCCTGACCAGGTTACTGGTTACACCAGGATGATTACCTTCTGAAAATATCGAGCTGCCTTTCTACAACATGAGCACTTTTCTTTGCACCTGTTGTACTTCTTGACAAAACTTTGAAACAATGGTTGATTTAATTAAAACCAGAATATACTAGTAACTTTTTCATAGTTCACAAACAAGGCAATTATGCTTGGAAAATTCAAAAGCAAGTATTTTAAACACCTCTTTTCATCATTAAAACAAATAAGAAAAATACTAATACACATTCCAAGCACATCTAACTATTAAAGTAATAACTCTTTGCTTGAAAAATGTTAGGACAATTTCTATCATCTTGACTTAATGCATAGGGATGTAGTTTTATTTGCTTTCTAAATTAGTGTAAGTTCTTGTGTTCCATTTCAAAGTGGCTGTAATTAACTATTTATGTGAAGTAATTGAAAGCTTTAGAATATAAAGGTTTAAAATTTTTTCCAAACTCACATGAGTTATTCCAAATAAGTAAGAAATAAAAAAAGTTTTTAAATGTGTAATGAATACCAGTGGCATTCTCAGATGTATTTTAAGTATCTCAGTGTCTCTTTCATATAGTATTTAAGGGTTTTCACTCATTATCATTATTTTTATGAAATCTCTTGAGTCATACAAGAATAAAATTTTTCTATTTCCAGAAAAGGAAAAAGAGTTATTAAGTAATATAGAAATTGAAGAGAGATAATTTATTTTATTAATCTTTTATAATTAAATATAATTCAAAGACTTGATTTTTTTTTAAAAAATGAGGAGGCACATTACCTAAATATAATTATAATTGTCACCATATTTCTTTCGAGAATCCCTTTTTGGGGACAAGGATGTAGAAACAACATATAATAAAACTTTGTGTAGGGCAATTATACCAGGCAATGACCCAACTAGTCAATTGCTTAGCTATTTTTAGTAAGCACTTCAACAGAATAAAAATAATTATCATTTTATGTAATCATACTGAAGAACATTTCCTATGCAATGTGTATGTTGTTCTGATTCCTGGAAATTATCAGGAACCAAAGATATACAGATAAGGTAAGAATAGCAGGATCAAGTTTGTATTGAATTTGCATAATATAGCCAAAAGAAAAAAATCTGTTTTAATTCCCATGTTTAGGAAATAGCAAAGATGTGACAAATCCTTTTCATATTAAATTCTTAAAATCTTATGATTTACCATGCTTGTCATTTTTAAGTAATCTTTTCACTAAAATATGCTGTTAATTTATACTTTGAGCCCTGTGTACTTTTATTGCTTTTCTCAGTTAAAAATGTCTGTTTTTGGCATGAGATTTTGGTTCACCACTTCTCCCTCAAATTACAAGGAACTTAATGTTATAGAGGAGAATTCTCATGCTAACCTCCATTTAAATTTTTAGTTAACTACATTGTCTCCAGAAAATTATGGATTTCCCCTTTTTTCTTATAGTTAAAAAATCTAGACATATCAGTATGTCTTCTCTTCTTAATTTTATATGTAAAGCAATAAATACTCTTTAACTTTCACTTTGGTGTGTATTAATTTATGAGTAAATCATTCTTTAAGTTACCATATAAGGAATATGGAAAGTATTCACTAGGTTTCTTTTAGTTCTACTTAGAAAGCTGGATTGACTCTATATTCTGATTGTCACTGCTTACCTTCTCAAACTTAAAAATAAAAAATTTTATATAACTTTATTTCCTCTAATCTTTTCTCAAATGCACTGTTGTGTTAGTATCACAAATGTTTTTATTCTTTCAAGTATCTGCTTTTTCCAGTGCACCAGGAGTTCTCCACCTAGGCCCTTCTGACAGTTGTGGCTAGCTATTTCTTTCTTTTCAGGGTGGTCTTATGCCTTCCAAGATGTTGAGAAGCATTCCCAGTACCTACTCACGTGGCAAAAGTATCCCACTACTAAAGTTTTTATCTTGAATTTGTCCCAAATGAGTTAAAGGCTTGTTTCAAGGCTGGCGATATTGGTGGTAGAAACTTTGAGTAGTGGGGCCTCATGGGATGCTGATAGTTTCAGAGTGCATGCAACTGAGCGAGAGGATAAGAAACTGGCTGTTCCTCCTTCTCTCTGCACATTGTCTTGTGATGTAAGCTCTTTTGCTCCTCCACCCTTTGCTCCTAACCATGATGTGCTGCTTTAGTAATAAGGTAGTCAGCCATGGACTGGAACCTCCAAAAATTTAAGGCAAAATGAGTGTTTTATCTTTATAAGTTGATTAGCTCAAGTATTTTCTTACAGCAATGGAAAGGTAACACAATCCCTGATCCTCAACCTGAAACTGCCTCCGTACATTGTCAGTTTGCCTGTGTGAGTGGACGTCATCCTCTTTGAGAAACATGGATCTACATCACAGCTCATTCTTTCTTAAATATCCATTGGATTAAGTTATTCTGCTGTTTAAGAGGATAAATATTTTTTTCTTCAGTACTGACCTACACTGAATTACATCCCTAGTCCTGTGATTCCATTTAATTAGCTCCTTTTAACGATTTCCTTCACCTCTTGGATTTGCAATTTATCTAGGACTTTGGCAATAAGGCTCAGCATACATTCCTAAATTTATATCATTATGTTACACACTTTTGCTTCAATATCAAAAAACTATTTTTTCTCTCAAACAAGACATCTCTTTCTTTTATGCCTTTCTGTTTTGCATATATTGATCCTTCTAAAAGATTGTTTATTCTACCACTTATACTTGGAAAATTATGAATTCCTGATGAAAACCACTTAAAATACCACTTCTTTAAAGTTTTGCTTTTACAGGTACATATGCATTAAATATTATACCCAACTAGGAAAGTTTTGCCTGTAGCCACACCACTGTAGTGTCTGGTCCTGTCAGATTTCAGAAACTAAGCAGGGTTAGGCCTGGTTCGTAGTTGGATGGGAGACCACCTGGGAATACTGGGTGTTATAGGCTTAGGAAAAGGATCTGTCAGCCCACTCACCCCCCAAAAAACCAATCATCCATCAAAAGCTCTATGATTAGCAGAGAAGGACTGACAATAATAGCAGGCATGGCATAGTGTCAGGAAGTGTTTTGTTCTATTGTACATCGGGTCACTATGAGTCAGACTCAACTTAATGGCACCTAACAAAAGCACCAACAAGGAAAGTTTTATCACCCAAATTTACTACTTTATAGAGTTTTATATAATGGACTGATATTATCCTATCAGTTGATAATCAAGAAAACATGACCCATTATTCAATAAGGACAGAATCACTTCTACCTAACTTTATCACATTCTACTTGCTTAGAGAGCAGCTCTTCTGATATATTTCTGTGCTTCATAAAGCCTCCAGGCATAGGTTTTCAATTTGGCACTTCCACTCCCCAAAGAGCTTAGTTTCACCTGCTCACTTGAGGATTTCACTGGTTTCTGTCTCCTCCAACTCATTTATAAGCCCATTAGACTGTATCAATCCCTAGTGGACTCAGTTAAATAAAAATCTGTGGAAAGCGAAAAAGCATTTTATCAAAAATGAAACTGAAGTCACTAGTCTGCATATTTGCATTGAATAGTTATCACATACTTTGGGACCCCAGTATACAACAGAACTTTCCAAGAGGATGGAAGTATCCTATATTTGCACCATTCAGTGTGGTAGTCATAGACAGTTGAGCACTTGAATATAGCTAGTTATTAAGGAACTTCATCTTGAATTTTATTTAATTTATTTCCATTTTAATTCAAGTAGTCACAGGCAGATAATGTCCACAAAGTTTGGCCATCACTAAACTCTATTTCCATGTATTTTCATGAAAAGATAGTGTGAGCTTTTGGCAGTTACCCTTTAAGCTTCAGCTGAAATGTCAAAGAGAAAGATACATATTTCAAACTATATCATTCTGCTTCTTAACTTGTGTTATCAACTCTTGTTGGAAGCTGAAAAATAGGAAGAGTTTTGACCAAGAGTAGATTTTCTGGATTTTCTTTTATTTTGATGTTGATTTTGTATCATGTAAGTTTACTGAAATATTTATTAGTATTAACAGTTGTTACAACTGTCTATCTCAATGAAAACTACATTTTCAGTTACTTGAGAAGGGCAAGAAAGAAGCAAGGATAAGCATGATCAAATTCAATTTGTTAAGGCATAAAACACATTTTCTCTTATTTATATGATACATAAAAGCTAATTTGAATGTGTGGATCACAACAAATTATGGATAACATTGCAAAGAATGAGAATACCAGAGCACTTAATTTTACTTAATTTTACTCATGGGAAGTCTGTACATGGGCCAGAAGGCAGTCATTCAAACTGAAAAAGGAAACACTGATTTGTTTAAAGTTGAGAAAAGTATGGATCAGGGCTGTATCCTTTTACTATACCTCTTCAATCTCTATGCTGAGCAAATGACCCAAGAAACTAGGTTTATGAAAAAGAATGTGGCATCATGATTGGAGGAAGACCCATTAACAACTGCCTTAGGCAGATGACACAACTCTGCTTGCTGAAAGTGAAGAGGATTACAAGCACTTGCTGATGAAAATCAAAGAGCACAATCTTCAGTATGGATTGTGCCTCAACATCAAGAAAACAAAAGTCCTTACTATTGGTTACTATGCAACTTCGTGGTAAATGGAAAAAAGACTGAGGATGTCCAAAATTTTTTCTTTTACTTGATTCAACGATCAATGCCATGTAGGCACCAGTCAAGAAATCAAAAGATGCATTGCGTTGGGAAAAGCCATTGTAAAAGACCTCTTTGAAGTGTAGAAAGTGAAGATGTCACTTTGAAGATGAAGGTGTGTCTAACTCATGCCATGGTATTTTCAATTGCATTATACACTTGTAAGTTCTGGACAGTGAATAAGTGAGACAAAAGAAGAATAGATGCTTTTGAATTATGATGCTGGAGATGAACATTCGATATACTATGGACTGCCAAAAGAACCAACAGATCTGTTCTAGAAGAAGTGCAACCAGGGTGTTGGTTGAAAGAAAGAATGGCTAGACTGGGTCTTATGTATTTTGAACATGTTGTCAGGAGGAACCTGTTGGGATTCCCAGGGGGATAGAGAGTGCCCCCAAAATAGCCAGTCCCAGGAGCTCATCCAGCCCACTTGGAGGAACAATCCCTCTCCACCAAGGTAAGTGACACTTACCTAACATCTGGGTTATTTGCTCCCATTGAATCCTATGGGGCAAGATATCAACTGGTCACCTATGCCATACACTTGGGTATCTCACTCTTCCTTCCTCCCATTGAGTAGGCCAAGATGGCACCCAAGGTGTGGTAGCATCTAAAACCCCTTTGGTGCCCAACTGGTCATTTCTGATCCAACCCTGTTCCCCTGATTGGCTGGCTATCAGGCCATATAAACTCCAGAGCTCAGAGCTCAGCAGCCTTTCTGAATACCATCCAAGAGAAGCTCACTGGGTCCTTGTCGTTCCTTAAGAGCCCATGGCCCATTTACCCACCTGCCTAGCCTAGCCTTCAGCCTTCCTTGGACCTGCCTTCATCATACTTTCACCTGCCTGCCACCTCTCTATGACCTTGACCTCTACAATGCCAGATATCCTATGTGGACTGACAGTTTCAGTAGGAAAGACTCCAAGAGGCAAGACTCTGAGACTAGGGCACAGGGCCTCCGAAGTGGCAAAGCCTGTGAGTAGGAAGAGCAATGATACCCGGGAGTCTTAGCCCCAGCAGCAAAGACAGCAGCTGAGCACTTCCCTCTCCAACTCCCCTTTTCCCTCTCCCTAATACTCAGTCCCTTTCCCTCTCCTTTGTGAATAAACCCTTGTCCTTTAATCCTGTGCACTTCATACTCACATTGTGCTGTGGGGGCTTGTGTGTTGCTGTGATGCTGAAAGCTATGCCACAGGCATTTCAGATATCATCAGTGCCACCCATGGTGGACAGGCTTCAGCTGAGCTTCCAGACTAAGACAGACTGGAGAGAAGGACCCAGAAGCCCACTCTTGAAACAACTATCCATTGAAAATTCTATGACTAGCACAGAAGCACTGTCAAATATAGTGTTGGAAAATGACCACCCTTCACCCCTAGGCTGGAAGGCATCAAGAAAGGACTTCAGAAGAGGTGCCTCCTCAAAGTAGAATCTACTTTAAAGACAGAAATGGAGGAAAGTCCCTTGGACCTCCATTTCTTGATGTATCATGGTTTACATAAGAAGGGACTGCAACAATGGCCTCAAACATAAAAAGATTGTGTGCATGGCACAATGTTAGGAAGTGTTTTGTGCTGCTCACCTAGGGTGTTTTGAGTTGGATTCAACTCACTGTCACCAAACAACAGCAATTGCAGTGCAAAATGGTTATAATTAATGATATTTTGTATTCATGGAAATCCAGAGTGGATGTTGTATGTGCTTACCACAGAAATTATAACTATGTGGTAATGCATTTGTTAATTACCTAGGTTTAACTGTTATACAACATACATGTAGATCAAAACACATTTTACATGCTAAAAGCATATTATGTGATCAATTTAAAATAATTTTTGTATTTAACATGATTTGGAACTGCCATTACAAACTATAAGGGAAGAAAAATGGCTAAAATGGGACTTGACAGAAATGACTCCTCTAGTTTTGCTTAACAAGTGTAAAATGAAGACGAGTATTATAAAGGGAATTTCTCAGTGCAGCGTCAAGAGAAAGGGCACACAAATGAGAATGGAAAAAGAAAGTTGAAAAAGAAGAGTACTTTATATAGCAATTATTTCTCATAGCATATTTACTCATTCTAAGAACATGTACCTGGTAACTGCATTGTGATATATTCTAATTTATCTCTCTTCTACAGTGTAATTTCTCCAGCTATAATTTAAAATTTAATTATGTTCTTAATTAGCCATTTCTGCTCAAGAAGTGATATGCCCCTAGAGTGGCAGAATACAATTATTCATTCACCAACTTCCTATTGAACATATTACATGTACTACCAGTGCTTCCTGCCTGGAGAGATCACTTCCAGCTGGGAGATCATAAAGACTTCAGAGTAGAGGTGGCATGGAAATCGACCTTGACAGATGGGTAGGAAATAAAACAAAATGACATCTGTGTGTCCCCTAAGTGTTATTCTGGAAAATTGTCCGACAGATCCACCCACAACCCATTCATTATTTAGTTCTCTAGAAGGATGCAACTTTGTTTGACATATTATTGGCTATTATTTAGTGGCTAGAGTCTGAAGCTGCATGTCAACTTGGAGGCTTTTATCCTGTAAGACAGCTTCCAGTTTTGAATCCCACTGAGCCATATTATATTAATGTTTTTCCATCAATTCCTATACAAATTTATTTCCTTAAATGTCCCTTCAATTAAGCCTCACCATCTTGTTGGTCTCCCTTTAATAAGTTCAATAAATCAATGGGATATGCTCATTTTAGATTGATATGAGAATCATACATAGTACTTAATAAAAATTATGCTTTGACAATAAATTGGAATAAAGAAAGAGCAAGAGCAACCCAGGTGGAGGCCTGAGACAGACAAAATGCAAGGCCGCTGTATATATAACAGATCTGTTCTAGAAGAAGTGCAACCAGGGTGTTGGTTGAAAGAGAGAATGGCTAGACTGGGTCTTATGTATTTTGAACATGTTGTCAGGAGGAACCTGTTGGGATGGGATGTTAGGGTGGTATGGCTGTAGTAGAGCAGTTACAAAAGTATGTGTAAGGCCGAGAGTTCAAGGGGTTCAATTCAACCCCAAATTAGTGCATATATATATATATGTGTGTATATATATATATATATATATATATATATATATATATATATATATGTGCAATTAACTAAAATGAAAGATTCAAGTTGAGGTCACGAGTCTAGAACAACTCTCCCAGTGCCTAACAATAGAAGGCTTTGTTTTGTTTTACCTATTATAAAGCTGTTGGAGCAGAAGCATACATAGACAAAATCCCCCAACAGGGAGCTGGACTTACATAGGGATATTTCATAAATTGAATTTAAAAATGTTTATTTTTCATTGCCGATGTTTACATTACCATCCTATTAAACATTTTGGACTTATACCTCTGCTCTTATGACTCCTTTCAGCAAACCCAATGTGGTATTTCCAAAGGAATTAATCTTAGTTCATAATAAGAAGAGATGATGAATGGTTTTACTGTAGAACTAGTTACTGCTTGAGTGTGGAAATGAAGGTGTGCTGTAGAAACTATTGTTTTTATTTATTTATATTTTGTTTATTTATTTATTTAC
This sequence comes from Pedetes capensis, assembly GCA_007922755.1. Classification (NCBI taxonomy): domain Eukaryota; kingdom Metazoa; phylum Chordata; class Mammalia; order Rodentia; family Pedetidae; genus Pedetes; species Pedetes capensis. The sequence continues at coordinate 114,568 of VMDO01004891.1, forward strand.
AGTACCTGCAGATTCAACACAGGGCCTTATGCTTGCTTTGCAAGGACTCTAACACTGAGCTACAAGAGCTCCTCATTTTAAACATTTTATTATGAGACAGGGCCACTCTTAGTTACTCAAGCAGCCTCTGGCCTCGAACTTGTGATCCTCCTGCCTCTGCCTCCTGAATCATTGGGATTACAAGCATGCTCCACCATGTCTGGCTAGAACCATTGTTTTTAAGATTTTCACATAACAGAATATGTGAATCTATAAAAGTCAAAACAGAGCCATATTATTTTTCTTCCTTTCTTCACGTAACAAGATTTGGCTGGTCTTTCACAATGTGACTCTCTTCTGAGTTGTCAGGGTTTTGCTTCACCGAATCATACTCCCCAAAGCCCTGTTTTGTAAGCAGGAGCCACTCATAAAAATACTTTTAATGGCTAAATTGGGTGTTTCTTACCATGCACCTGCATCATCAGTAGGCCAGCCACAAGCAACAGCAAGCTGAGGCTGCCTTTGCTAGGAGCCTTCAGGTTTCATTAACAGATCATTGAGTCGACAGATCATGAAGGCTCCTATGGAAACCTGTACCTCCACATTACTACTCTCTCTGCCCAAGGAGTTAGAGAGAGAGTTTAGCAGCCCAGAGTTTAATTTAAAGAAACTCAAGAGGAAAAAAGAATGTATTTGAGCTTGGTCAAAATAATAGATTATCTAAGGGACAGCATAACAATCTTAAATAAATAGGGACTACCATGTAAAACTATTCAGAAATATATTTAGCTGCTATGAAATTCCTAAAACATTTATTTTCAACAAATAAGTTAAACCTTAAGAGTCAGTTTTCTCTTAAATATTTAGACTTCTAAACCCGCCCCCAACACACACTTTACTGATTTTATTTATTTTGTTTGTGTTTCGTCTTTTTCTCTGAGATACAAAAACACATTTACTTCTACTGTTTTAGCTGAAGGTCAACTTTTGGACATTTTCTTGCTCATATTTTCATCATTTCAGGCATATTCCTCAAACTTCCTGTATGAAAAGCTTATAATAACCTCTTAGGTGAGACTAACATGGAGGGATTGCTCTATCAAAGCATCACTTCCAGGCGCTTCCTTTGTCTGAATGGAAACCTGCCATCCTTTACTTTTGTATATTAAACATAATTTCCAGAAGTAATCATTGAACATGGATAAGTGAAGGAAAACTAGAAATAGAGAACTTGATTCAAACCTCAGTGAAGTTTCCTAACTGTTCCTAACAATAGAATATGTTCACTTTCTTGTTTAAGAATATTATTGGCCTGTTGTCGTTAGGTGCCTTCGAGTCGGTATCCGACTCATAGCGACCCTACATACAACAGGCGAAACACTATGGTCAGTGCTTCTCTGCTGTGCATAGGGTTTTCAATGGCAGATTGATTTTTGGGAGGGGGCTGCCAGGTCCTTCTCCCAAGCCTACAGCTTCTGGCGTTCCCAGGCAGTCTCCCATCCAGGTACTAACCAGGCCTGACCCTGCTTAGCTTCCGAGATCTGATGGGATCGGATGCCACAGAGCTACAGCTGCAGGATTATTGGCTTAGTAATTACTACTTATAATAGCTTGCTATTGAGTAACACAGGACCAAGTCTTTTGTACATACACATCATATATGACGTTGAAAAAGGTCTTTATCATTAATTGTATACTTGAAGTAACTTCAAAAAATCTGTGGCATATCTACCATTTTACAAATAAGAAAAGGGAAGGCTCTTACCTAATGTTACATACCAAAAAATTCTGGAGCAAGATTCCCAGCCTCACTCCTGATACTGAAGATTCTGATTCCAAATTAGGATTACAGTTTACCTTAGCTATTTCCTGTGATCTCTCTGCTTTCCAGCTTTGAAGCAGTGATTCTCACACTTGAGCCTGTATTAGAATCAGCTGCAGGGGTTGTTCAAGCACAGGTTAGGTTACTAAGCAAAGAGTGTCTGACTAAGCAATTCCCTGTTAGTACTTAAGAATTTGCATCTTTATAGCAAGGCATGCCATGGCCAGTGGCACCAGCCTATAGTCACAGCTATTCAAGAGGGAGAGACAGGAGGATCACTGGAGACAGCCTGGGCAACATAACAAGAAACCTATCTCAGAATAGAAGAAGAATTTGCATCTTTAACAAGCTTCCGAGGGGGACTAACTGCTTTAAAGCTATGGGCAACTATTACAATTTCTGCCACCTGTTCAGATTAAACAAGGTGTGCCCTCTATTGAAGTAATGGGTTTCATTGTCTTGTCTCTTGCTGCAAAGCAATGCTATTTCTCAGCAAAGAAGGAGGCCTGGACTATGATTCTAGGTTTAAGTAATTCCCTTAAGTGAATAATGAAAAGCTTTCCAAAACATCCTGGTGGGTTATGTGGGGGATGCGACCATTGAAATGGAAATTTTTGCTTCTTCTTTAATATTGTTTTTTGAATTGCTGGGCTTTTAAAAAATATAGCTGGCAAATAGTATTTCAACTTCAAACATAAAAATGTTAAATTTTACACGTATAATATTGATATATATATCAGGTTCTCAGGACATGTGTCTGTGTAAGCACAGATTGAAACAAAACTATATACAGAATATGGCTAGGGGGTCAAGGAAATTATAATTACATTCAGGTCTACACTAGTTTGTATGGTGGTGCTGAGGATTGAACCTAAGGCCTTGTGCTTGCTGAGCAAGCACTTCGCCACTGAGCTACACCCCCAGCAACTGCATATCATTTTGAAGAGTATCCTGTCAAAAGCAGGGTACTATAGGTGCTCTGTCCTCTATAATACTAGCTTCATTATTGAAGCAGGGACCATTCTATGGACTTGAATGAAGCGTTTTTGGAATTTTTATTGTCATTTTTAAATGTAATTCATCACCATCAATTTTTAATCATCTCATAATCTATATGGAGCCCTGTCACCAAAATTGTCAAGGAAAGTAGTGTTGAATAATTTACTTCAGAGTGGTTAGTAATCCTTGCTTAACTTAAAAACTGAAGATAAATTGATGCAATTTTGTGATATTTAATACTACTGTATGATATACTTAAAGATAATTCTATTTTATAGATTGTTGTTGCTTACAACATAAACAGTAATAAGGGCTATCTCAGCAATCAGCATCCACATGTTGAGCACTGTATGATTTTATAGTGAGTATGTTGTTGTTGTTAGGTGCCGTCAAGTCGTGTCCTACTCATAGCAACCCTTATAGGGTTTTCAATGGCAGATTGTTTCGGGATTGCCTCAGGAGTGAGTTGCCACGTCCTTCTGTTTTTGTGGTGCTGGGAATCGAAATCGGGACCTCAGAGACTACAGAGCAGCACTCTACCAACTGAGCTAAATCCCAGCCCATAGTGAGTATACTGAAGTTTATTTTTGTATTTTGTTTTAGATTTGCACTGATGTTTACGTGAAGAGTAACTTAAGACACAGTGCTTTTTTTTTTTTTTGTGGTACTGCAGGTTGAGCTCAGAGCCTTGTGCTTACATGCTTTGCAAGTGCTGTACCACTGAGTTGCACCCTCAGCCCATTGTTTTACTGTTTGAGACAGGGTCTTGCTAAATTATGCAGACTGCCTCTCCTCTCGAACTTGCAATCCTCCTGCCTCTGCCTTCCAAGTCATTGGGATTACAGGTGTGCCACCGCACCTGTCTAGGACTGAATGTTCTTATGATATTGCTTTCAACAAATCAAACTTTAGTTTTAAGACAAATTAATATTTTCCTCTCTTTTATTTCTATTCATTGAGAATCTAATGTTTGAAATTTTATCTTCCAATTACTTTTATGAAATAATTTTATGAATTTGTAATATCTAGTGGGGTAGGAAATTATATTTTCTTGCTTGTTTTTATTCTTAAATGATCTTTTGAATACTATGAAATCAGTTCTTTCATCTCACAAATGCTGACTTAATATTAAAAGAAAAGTATAGGTTTTGGTTGTTTTGTTTTACTTTCAATATAATCTGTCTTCTTTCTCAAGTCAGTGAATAAAAGTAGACAAAAGGTGTACTTTTCATTACATTTTCACAGTTTTGTTTTGATCTATTTCTGCACATTTCATTTCCACCTCCTCACCACTACTGACGCAACTTCAGGTAAAAAGTAAATTTGAGAATTTAATAGATAA